>WOVY01000680.1:0-89237 GCA_013436015.1 Rhipicephalus annulatus
AAAAAAAGACAATGTCTTATGACAACATCTACCTTGGCTTATTCCTAATTGCGCTCTGTAGGAATTTGAGAGTTAGACCTACAATGCTGCAGGGAGGGTCATGCCATGTCCCATGAATAAGGTGATGCATAAACATGCAAAGGCTCATGGGATGCACGCAGTCTTCACCAGCTAGAATATCAATGGCTCTCTGTGTGCTGCATCACTCCTTGGGTATTAGCGTTTATTGGTGTCACTCGCTTTCTTCATGGTAACCCAACGCGTAGGCTGCGAATTTGTAGCACACAGTAGCACGGCCGCACTTACGACTGACCATGAAAAGAAGCATGTGCTGTGATTGCCAAATGATATTTTCATTTGAAGTGGCAAACAAGCGACTGTATGTGCTATCACAAATACGTGTTGTTTTAAGTGGCATGGCCTTGGTTGTCACGTCTTTCAACTAATTTTTACACTTGCATATTAACGCGCGTCACCGACTAAAGTGCTTATTTTTTTGTGTTTGCTTTAGTGAGGGCGCTCAGCTGTTTTGGCATTTGCAGTTGCACCACTCTGTCGCTGTCTCACATTGTTGGGTATACAGTATCTTGTATCAATGTTCACCGTGTGCAATGGGTATTATTTGTTACTAAATCTACGTGTTCAGTGGTGACGGCCTGGCAAAATGTTCCAATGTTCGTGAATGACATCGACTAGAATGCTGTGCTGAAGAAGCTTCGAAAGAGAAATCTGTCCACGGTAACGTTTTTGTAAAGTCGAGCTTCTTGGGCGTTTCCGCATTGCATCGCGCTGGTGAAGAAGCTGGTCTAGGCGACGCTCACCCTCACATTTCAGGCACCGTGTTTGTTAAGCCTAGTAACCTGTTCTGCTCGCATGTGCGCCAGATTCAAGTATGAATAAATTGACTACTACGAAATAAATGCTTGCAGAAACAGTTGAAATTACTAGCAAACACATTGTATACTAGTTTTATAAGTAGAATAACGGGGCGCCTTTTCTTGTCTACATAGCGATACTGACCACATCATTTTCTCAAATTGGTGCGAGGTCGTCACCTTCTTAACCACTACTGTTTTGTGTATACATCGCTGCAATTGGGGCCGTGAATTCCACGGTGTCCCCTCTGAAATGATGTCGTGTGGCTGTTGGCTGCTCTGTCTTGCTATTTTTCTGTATCAAGGGCCTTTACCGTAGGCTTGTGGTAGCTGCGTACAATAGTGATTCTGGTTGTGCTGATAAAAATACACATCCAAATGACTTTTTTACTTCATTCTTGGCGCCTTGGATTCTATTCTGACGTGCCTATATATTGATGACACGTAGCCAACCTGCCATGGCTCTTTGCTGGGAGCGCCTATGCGTAAATACCGAATTGTCAAACGAAACGATCCATGCCAATATTTCCGATAAATAATACCACCTGACACTAGGCATTCACAAGGCAATACCACTCACGACGTCTCTCCACAAAATCTACTTCAATTTTTCATCTTTGTTCCAAGGGGATCTGAATATTTTTTTCCGTTTAGCACTGTTTCCGAAGCTGCAAATCCGACTATAATTTTGCAAGTGACTAGATTGCAACACAATTGAAAAAAGCCCTGTCTACGGCTTTAAAAACGTGGCCAGCGAAACAGCGTGCCACGGATATCTCGAACTAGAAGCCGATGCAGATGGCGAATCTCATGAGTCTTTGTGGGTTTATGCGTCACCTAATTTACCAAGAAACATCACCATTTTTCTTCCCAAACACAGCAGCCACGCACTTCTTCTTGGAGGGGGTTCCCTTCAACTTCTTTGGGCTCATCGAAATGCTTCTACCATTTGTATCACACCTTCATTTCTTCAGTTTTGGAATACATGTTGGTAGTGCTAAAAAAATATCAAAATGGCCCCCGTTTGTCGTTTTTAATTGACCAGTCGGCATTTTAGGAACTGTTTTTGCACGCAGTTTGCAGCACTAGAGTCTTTCTCTGCGTCCCACCTTGGTATATGATCTGTGCTGTATTGCGCTGACTGTAATATTTTGGGAAATAAATTACTCAGCCCAGAAACTATGACCCAAATATTTTCCCGAATTATTTGATCCATTCAGTCAACAAGATCACTGTTTACACTTGCTTCATTCCCAATCAGTCTGCATTGTAAACAATGTGCATCAGGCTCCTAATTTCTTACACTATTGCAGTGCCTTGCTGTCATGTATTGAAAAACGTGCTGTACACATTGCTCCACATTCGATTAATTTCAGCTGCACTGAACAGCTGAGCACCCCGAAATTGAATTATAGCGCACACTTCACACTTATTCGAGCCATGCTTACATGGGCACTTTGCGTCAAGAACTAAGAGCTGTAGCCTCATCAGATAGACAGGCACACTAAAGAAATCGTACAACACATATGCGTTGCATCATGAAATTTTAGTTGCTTTCTATTTGGGGACCATTTTGATTTTGAAATATATAGGCATGGCATTATATAAGATAAAATGTATCCCTGGAGTGTCAACATGCCAAAGCAACCTTCTCAATTTACACTCATGCTGACTGTACGTTTGGTATGTTCACGAAGCAGTTATTTTGTAACTATTTGCATAAATTCATAAACGTCAGCATGCAAAAATGTTTTGTGACAATTGCATAGTAATAAATTAAGGAGCACATGCAGCTGTTGCGGTCAGCAACACAACAGGCAGTATGATATGTGACAAGTGAAAATTCATGGCTACCTCTGAAGTAATAGATGTCTTAAGTAAGGCAGGTACTGCAACTCTAGTTTTTAGTTATGTGTTACAGCAAAGTACACTTCCTGGTATGTTGTGTTTACCGAGAAATTCTCAGCAATTGCTTCTGGAGAGTGAATGATCATTCGACAAGGTTTGAAGAGTAGGCCGTTGCTCAGTCATTGGTCAATATTTAACGTGGAAGAGGAAGAATTACTGATAATAAAAAATGCACAACTATGCTTCTACTTAAACACTTTCTTGAATACCCATGCATACACGGCTTTATTTGCACTCACTGAGCAAGTATAAAACAGTTAAAATGGTGGTAGAGGAAAAGAGGCTACTTATTTACCACCTCTTGAAGAAATTAGGGAGGTGCTTGCTGTGTTAGGAGTGCTTACTCTGGAGTTTATGGCGCTCAGAGCATCTCTACTGAGTTGTAATATTTTGGGTTTATATATACACGATTAAGACCCCCCTCCCCCTTCCAAGAAAAGTCCCAGAAGGCAGCAATTCAAGAAAGAAAAAGAGCCCTGAAAAACGGCTCTGTCAATTAGAAGCTTGTTTGATGGAGCCTCCTCCAGAAAGAGAAGAAAATTATTACAATAGAACGAGTGGATTGAGCAACAAATAGAGGCTTTGGAGGAAAGGAATAGCAGACTTCAGAACCCCTCTCAGCCATAGGCCGGCAAACCCCCTCACAAGCCGGGTCACTCAAACTTGGTTTGGGCCATAAATGAGAATCTGAATGAGTCATATGTGCAAATACAATTCGTGATTGAGTGAGCTTCACAATTTTTTGGTCGACCTGTGCTTTCAAAACACCTTCGACAATTTAAGGAGAATGTTTGGTTAGTCTGTAGTTCGCACTCTCTTATATTTTAGTAACCTCTCGTTAACACTGGCCTATCTGCCCTATGTAGGTATGGCCGAAGCTAAAAGAAACATTTTACTTTGCGCCTGCATCATCATCAAAAATTTTTTTGGTTTGTTTGCGAAACAAATGGAAGTCCAGCTTCTTGTCCCCTCTCATTGTTTTTCAGCAGGACGGTGCCTATATCACCTACTACCTAGTCTATTGGTGGCCATATTACAATGATGTATCTATTTATCACTTTCTTTAGCCTGTCAGCAATGTTGTGATTGTAACGACTACAGACGGCACACCCGTTACTTGCTGAGCTTCTCACTTATTATGTTCACAGAAGTTCAGCATGAATCTCAACCAACAAGCTCAGCTGTTCGTCACTCTAAGTTGTAAATTTCTATAATGCAGTGAACATTCTTTTTCATTATTTCTTGGTACCTATCAACTGTCACACCTTAAATTTCTGTTATATCCTCCAGGTCAGCCACCTTCGACACAAACACTGCAGCTGCTGCTACCACCACCACGGCTTATATTTCACTTCAGCAATTTCTGCATCACAACCACTATTACCACTTCTGAGCCGCTACCACAGTCCTTTTCAATGATGCCTCCCCTTGAGAGGGCTTCACGTGCTTCCAAATGAAGCTATCACGCAAGTGTGCACTGTTAAGAAATTTAGCTTTCAATGTCATTGATGTTTTCAATGGGCAGATTAATATACAAGTCTACCAACTTCATGTATTTTGAACAGGTGGTTTGAAAGTACGTGTGTTTGTCAGTGCAGGGAAGAAAGTTTATGTAAATTTCAAACTAGCCTATTTTTATTTCATTTTACAATACTGCAGTCCCCTTCTCAAACCCATGCAGGAACGGGTTAAACATGAATACACAAAAATGGAAGAAAAAAAATAGAACCTATGTAAAGAGCAAATAAGAGCAAGAAATATGCACATTGTATAGTAAAGAAGATGTTCATATAAGTTCTGAATTCTGCTCATGAATATGAAAGAAGAGCAGTTCACAATACCAGCTGGCAGCATATTCCGTTACAAAATGGCGTGTAGAATAAATAATATTTGTAAGAGTTATGTGAGTAATTTTGTGTATGAAAGAAGCAGGGCAAGCGAAATTAAGAAAAAAGTACTTTTTCATTGTTTAATAGATATGAGAGCAGATTATTTTTCGCAATTTTGTGTACCGTGCAATACTGAGCAAGTGCTCCCACTGTCGTGAGAGTGAAGAGATTTGGAAGTGGGGGGAGGGGGTCCTTGTTACGGTCTTGCATAAAAATCAATATGGTGGTGGTAAAACCGCATGTGTTTCTAGCAAAACTGATACACTTTAATAAGTATGCCTGCATTCATTATAATCCTGCAACCTCGTTGCCCTTCTAAATAGAAAAAGTGAAGGAAACTGCAGAAATGGCAGGAAGGTGTGGGGGGAGGAGGTGCTTGCTCAGTTGTTCGCGCATGTAATAAATATCTTAAAAAGGAGAGGATGGTACTTGCTTAGGTGGAGACGCTTGCTTGAGATATTACAGTATTGCTACTCGTCCTGCGTATCTTTTTAATCAATTGAAAAAAGTGACCTGAAAGTTAATGGCCCTTTACAGACGGTATATTTGTAGCTTCGTTTCTTTGTAAATTGACAAAGAGCATGAAGTTTAGCATTATTTAGAGAAAAGAGAAAGCCGTCGAACTAGTAATGTTTAAGCATTCACCGAAGTGAGACACAGTGAAATAGATAAGTTGGCACAGTAAAAAAAGGTCGGCACAGGAAAAAAAAATGTGCAAATTGCATTGCACAAATTCAACTCTATCTTCTCGACGTGGATTTTTTCGTTATGTCAGTATGATAATTTTAAAATAGCAAAAGTTGTCATAATTATTGTTTGTGCACATACTCAAGCAACACATGGTGGTGTACTAACTGAACTTCATGCTTTAGAATAGCTTTCACTTGATTTAAGGCAAAGTGTGCAAAACTTGTCTAAAATCATGTACGGGTGTAAAAAATGCATTTTTTGTAATAGAAATCTTATTGTGGTTCGGTCAATAGAACACAAGACTCTGAACAAATTAGTATAAACATCTGGTCGCTATCATTAATACATGCTCAAAAATGATTACAATAGGGTAAAAAATACGTGGAAGTCTGGGACTTTCCCGGTCTTCTCCAAGCGACTTAGTGTGCTGAAATAAGTCAGAGTTTACATACACCCAAAGACCTGTCTTATTCAATGATTGCAAAGCGGATACACGGCCCAGAAAAGCTTTGTCACAACCCCTTATTAGGAGGCAGTAACAGGGCAGACTGAAATGGCTTACCTATCAGCCCCTAAAATGCACTGCTAAAGCTTGAACAGTTTAATATCTGGTCCTTTTAGCAAGGGTGCAACAGCTGCGCAAATTGCGCCAATTTGATACAAATCCCGATTGCTGCACCAAGCTGCGCCAAAACCGCCAAATTGTTGAAATTGCACCACGCTGTGCCAAAATGCCCAGCCAGCTTCAATTTTTTTAGCTGTCCTAATCTCGGTGAGCAATGCAGGTCATGTCGGCCACCTGCAGCTTTGCGCCATCAGAGAAAGCGCGCAGACCCGCACTGTAGTGCCTAGAATACACCTAAAATAATCTAGCCACCCACCCTATGCTCATGAGACATGATCGATCAGGTAAACTAACAACACTGCATGCCCATCGGTCCGCTGACTGCAACAAATACGTATTGGTGGGACGACCGAACTTAAAAACAAAAATGTGTTGATGTAGCTACCAACGCTTCGTAGAAAATGTTAGTTGTTTTGCCAGAAAACGCAGATATGGCTTATTATTAAGCTCGAACAAGCTCGATGTGCTGCAATGCCGGCGTTGACTACCTTAGCAGTGGCGCATAAAACATTTTTGTCTTGAAGCTGCGTCGTCCTTCCCACAGTCCTGGCGATAGATATCTGGTACCGACACCGAGGCAACAAGCGCGCCGTTGTTACTTTATCTGGTCGAACGCGCCTTGCAAGGTAGCCGAAGCGGCACATAGCCCAATGGTGACAAAAAAAGAGGGGGGGGAGGGGGTGGTGTGTGGTTAGAAAATTTGTTGACTTTGGTTCTAAAGCTGCTTGAGTCACCTTTGCCGCACTAGACCAGTGCCCCGCAAAAAAACGTGTTGATTTACAAGGGGCTGTTCGCTATACTGGGACATTTTACATTTTGCTCAGTTACTCGTGCATTTGTACACTGTTAAATTCTGAGTACTAGTATAATCACTGACGTTTGAATAGGCTACTGGAAATCATTTCAAGCAGTGTGTGACATTTATGCTTCCTTACAGAAACAAACTAAATTGTGCGCCTGATTTTTTTTCCACAACCTCTACTTGTCGGTTTTACGAATCTCCCAAATTTCAAGGTCACAATCTCCGCAGATTGATAATGAAATTCTCAGAGCTTGTCTATTGATTTAACAGGTGCAGTATATGCTAATAAGCACTTAATTATTGGTTCCTTGGCGAGGTGGTTCAAAACACTACCTTCATTGAAATAGTATTGTAAATAGTATGCTCACACTACACAATTTAGGTTATGTTGAATTGTTTGTACATGTTTTTATCTCTAAATGTAAGCCTTCTTTTTATACTGCTCCTAATTCGCTATGTCATGATAAATATGCATGTTTTTTCACAACCTGCTCCAAACTTGGAATTTAGCGCTTCAAATATAACTTTTGGTGCTCTGGAAATTGATCCAAATGGTATTTCGGCTGTAGCATCCCTGTTTTAGCACACGAACGAATGCCAGTAGGAGTCCAAAATTAAAGTCTGACCTCATAGTTTTGTTACAAGCACCAAGCTATGACTGAAAAAGGAGCAAACGGGAATGCTATACAAAGATTAGCACCTAACTTTTCAATTTATTCTCACAAAATGAAACACTGGTTAAAGTCAATGTGAGTGCTGCTGATAGCGAATGGGTTCTCGGGCTGCCATTTGTCTCAACGAATATAAAGTGCTGAAAAATCACCATGGAAACAAGCCATGTAGTGATATTTATCCAAAGAGCACGCACCAGCACTAGTAACTGCGCCTTTATGTTCAAACGTAGCGGCTGTTGAAAGTGTCCGTATAATTGTCATTGCAATAATTTATTTTTAATGAATGGCTAGTTAAATCACTGAAAAACTCAAATCGTTTAACAATAATGGTTAAACAATCGAGTATTGCTCATCACAAGCATGAAACTTAGGTATTCTGGAATATTCAACCCTTCCAGCAACGATTTCATCATCAGCCCGTCTAGTCCTTCCATGTAGACTGCAGTGTTGACCAGGAACTTCCTGGCTGCAGTCGGTGAATACATGTTATTCCTCAGTGTCACTGTGTGAGAATCTCTTTCAAAACACCTCCTGAGTGGCTGCACAGCATTATTTATTAGGTCTTCATCATAGACTGTCTGACTGATGCCATGATAAGGTGTCATTAAGAGCTGGTTGGTATGCAAAACATCACACTGTAATTTTTTCTATTTTTTTCTGGTCAGTGTTTTTCTCGGCAGCGGAGTAAAATGATCGGTGGCACTACTTATTAATGCAACACTTCTCTGAACAACTGAAGCACTATTCTACATCATAACACATTGCCTCACCAACTGAATCACTTCTACACTTACCCGGTCTCTGCGTGTTTATATTGAGCAGCACCCTGCATAGGTTAAAAAGAAATCTGGGAGTCATTCACACTCTCATGAAATATATTTTTTCCTTAGGGCTTACTCGCGGACTCAGACTCGCGGCTCAATACAAATCTGATAAATGTGGTGAGTCGACTTCCGAGTCTGTTAAAGTATGATGATCTTTTCTACACATGGTTTCAATACTCCTTAACAGCAATATGTTGCATAACTGGAGCTCCAGTTGATGATCTTTTCCACATATGGTTTCAATGCTCCTTAACAGCTATGTGTTGCATAACTGGTTCTCCAGTTACCGCCTTTCGATCTGAGACCTTTATATGGTGACTACAACCCAGTAAGATCATCTCTATTCAACGAGATGGTGCCTCAGATATTTTCATGAGAACGTCCCGGGAAAAAATTCGCAGGAGGGCATGTTAAGAAACCTTGACTCTCCCCCCCTCCTTGTAGTTCTGGCTTCTCAACTATAATTATTGACTAGGTGTACAAATGCTTGTGCAATGAGATATGTGCGAGATGTGAAATTTGAGAGCTCAAGGCGCAATGCAATGAGGAGGGAGGGCCGCTACACTGCCACGAGACACGGCAAGGTGCCAACTGGAGCTCTGATTATGCAATATATTGCTTTTATGGACCACTGAAACCATAGGTGAAAAAGATATTGATATTTCAACGGACTCGGAAGTCGACTCACCAGACTTTATCATTGCATTAAGCCGCAAGTCAGAGGGAGGCCAAAAGACAAAATATATTTCATGAGTGAGTGTGAAGTATTTCCAATTTTTTTTGCAAACCTATGCTGGGCACTGCTCAACATCAGTGAACAGAGACAGGGAAAACGCAGAAGTGGTTCGGTCGGCCAGAGAAGTGTTGCATTTCAAGTAGTCAAGTTGTATTTCAAGTAGGTCTTCATGCTTGTGAAGTGCTGCAGACTAATACACGCATCAGAAAAAAACACAGGGTGATGTTTCATGTACTAGCTAGCCCCTATTATTGCTTTATTTAGGCACGAGGAAATCAGTCTATGAAGAAGTGAGAAGTCATGACGCTGTGCAGTCACAGAGAAAGTGTTTCGAAAAAGAGTCTCAGGCAGGCACACTGAGGACAAACAAGTATTCACCAACTTCCAAAGGGGAACCGCTGCTCGGCGATGCAATCTACGTGGTGGGACTGGTAGTGCTGGCGAATATGAAATTATTGCTAGAAGTGTTGTTTAATATTCTGAAATGTCTGTGTCTATCTGAACACAATTTGATTGTTTCCTCAATATTGATACACCCATCTGATTTGGATAGTAATTTAACTAATTTTTTTTCAACAATGCCTTTACCTGACCAGACGGAATTCCGTCGAACTCAATTCTTTAACAAGGGTGCCCATAGTTGCCATTTGCACCCTGGTTCAAGGAACATTGACATGACTCATCCATGCCTAGCAAAACAAAGCCAAAGCCTTAAAAGAAACAAGTTCCTTGCATGCTTTTCTCATAGCGCTGTAGCTGCTTCCACATGACATTGTGTCCTGAGTTCTCATTTTTTGTGCTTTTGCACTAGCATTTGGTGTAAAGTGCCCCGCCGCGGTGGTCCAGTGGCTAAGGCACTCGGCTGCTGACCCGCAGGGCGCGGGTTTGAATCTCGGCTGCGGCGGCTGCATTTCCGATGGAGGCGGAAATGTTGTAGGCCCTGTGCTCAGATTTGGGTGCACGTTAAAGAACCCCAGGTGGTCTAAATTTCCAGAGCCCTTCACTACGGCGTCTCTCATAATCATAGAGTGGTTTTGGGACGTTAAACCCCACATATCTATCAATCAATCATTTGGTGTAAAGCATGCTGGCTATTGGCGTGGTGCCTTCTTTTAAAGGAGGGGGCAGGAGCATGCATGCTCCAGAAAAGCTGCTGTTGGTGGCTCGTGTAGCTGCAAAGGGCTCATTAGGGGCTGTGCTTGGGGCTCCTTTTTTAATGTTGGTTTAGTGTTAGTTTCTGTCAGCTAAGGTTGCATGCTTGTGTTGAGTACGTTATTTTACGGCTGACTAAACTGTCTAGTTTTTTTTTCTTTTCGAGAGGCAGATTACAGTGGGGGGACTGCCGCTTACAGCTTTGGCCCTTAAAATTAAAGTAGGCAGCTGTGCTTTTTTTGAAAATTTTCTTTGCTGTTGATGCATTAGTACTCATCACTACCAGTTCGATTACATTCCTCATACAGCCTGAATATGCCATTTACACTCCTTCTGCTTGCACGTATCTTTTTTGTATGCATCTATGCTATTTGCTCACATAATATTCGCATTTTCATTTTTGGGTAATTTACTGATTTGAAGGTGTGGTTTGTACAGTGCGTAAAAAATTTGAACAGGTCGAGTTAATTTAAAACTAGAAGCTGGAATTGTGACGGCTACATTGTGCCATAATCAAACCACATATGGTTGAAGAGTGCTTATCTTCAATAGACAGGCGTATGTTCGCATCGCCTTGTAATGAAGTAGCCCTGAAAAGCCTTTCCAAGTAATCATCAAATGTCTTCATTAGTGAAACCTAATTCATTCTGAATCGACTGTTGGAAAATATTTTGCAATCTGCGAAGTACTAGCGGAGCTACAGGAATTTGTCACATGTTTGATGTGCTTTCTTTCACCTTTCGTTCGAGCACACTTAAAGCCACGCAGAAAGGGAGGACTAGGGGGGCAAGAAGCTATGCCTATTTGTTAACGTGCGTCCTCACCTTGAGCGCTTTTATTCCCTTTTTTTTCAAAAATGGGGCTTCTTCTCAGTGTAATCACAAACAAGTGCATGGGCATGTGGCAGCCTCCCGTTGCGGTTGTAGACATTGCACTTGAAGCGCAGTCAGTTGCATTTGGAGCCTCATTTGTTCAGGAAAATCAGCATTTTTCAGGTGACTGATAATAAACTATGTGAAACAGGCTGCGTGCTGCCCTATAATGCCTGTCTCACATGGTCTCAGGTGCCAAGACTAACCTCGGCAGCATTTTCTGACCATGCACGAAAAGTGTTGCGGGGTCACTTCAATTGCTTCATGCGAGGTGCTGTGTACATTTTACAGAAATTGTTGAAAGAAATGCCCAATATAGAATGACTAATTTCTGTATATCTGCCATCTGCTGCACTTAATAAAACAATTTAAAAACAATTTAAGTGATAAAAGCAGATGATCCAGGACCTTAAATTGCTGTACATTTAATGTTACCATCGAGGCACTCGAATAAAAAGAGACAAAGGTCTCTCTGGTGCAAGCGTGCCCTTAATTGGCTATGCCTAATATGGTTTTGCCTGCTTCAACATCATCAAAGCGCTTGAATACAACGAAGAATAATTCTCTGTGGCAAGAGTTTGCAATCAAATTCTCAGCTAATTCTGGTTTTCCCACTTTTCTTGAAACTTATTGTTGTAGTTTGGTTGCCAAAGTGAATTCGAATATTAAAGTTTGAGTGCGAATTCAGTATTTATCTAAAATTTCTCGAACACTTTTAGAATTCTTTTCAAAAACTTCATGTGAAATTCTGGAAAAAAAGCTGGAAAGGCTTCCAAAGTTTATTTTTATGAGATGAAAATCTTTCTTTAGGTAAAATTGATAAAGTGTTGGTAAGGTAGCGTTTCGTAGTTGTCTTATTAAGAATGAGGCAATGCAGAAATGGAATTTATATATACACGACTGTCTTCATATACAATATTTCATGCAGCCAAAGAGTTGATCAAATTTCAGGTCAAAAACTACTATAAATAAGCTCCTGACTCTGCCACATCTATCATCTCCTTGTTAGATTCAGCCTTTTCTAGAGTCAGTACTTTTGCGACCATAGCAGAGTCAGAAAGGCAGCTTTCACGCAATACGAGTGTGATGAGGTGAAACATTAAAAATTTGGAGGGTTCCTTCTAGTCAGACATTAACCGTAATTTTTGTCTTTGGTAAGTTAGAATAGTTCAAATAGCAAAATTCGAAATACGAATTGAATCGAATAGCAAACATTACTCGAAAGATAGTCAAAAATATGAATATTTATGCACCCCTTCTTATTGTTTACTTCACATTTTTACCACAATTTTTGTTCTCAGTAGAAAAGACAAGTGCCATTCCAAATGCTGTGCTAAGAACTTGCGCACGTGCAGAACTTGCGCACGTGCCAAGATCTCCACGCATATTTTTCTGTGAAACCTTCTATTTACATATTTGAATTCGAAATATTGAAACCTCTTAGATCAATTTTCACTATTGAAATTTTATTCTTTGAAGTAGTTATGATGGTAATTTTAACTCTAATAGCAACACTTTGAGAGTGAGTGTAACAATGTTAGCCCCCAAACAAGAAAGAATCACAGAGACATTTTTCCAATGCAGGTTCATCTGAGAGGTAGAAGAAGGAGCAGTGGGCTTGGCTGCGATCGTGATGCAAGGAGGCCACAAAGCTCCTGTGGAGTGTCCTTCAGCTTCAGAACAAGAGCCTCATAGTAGCCCCGCAGTGGAGTATTTGCGCTTCAAGAGGACAAACAGGTGCCCTTGAACAGGGCCCAGACAGTGAGAAATTTGAAGGTTGTGGCTAGTGATTACTGCTTTTGGTAATGACATAAATTTTCGCCTTGAATTATTATCATTGTTGGCAGCCTATTAGTCACAATGTGGCGGATTGCTTGCTGCAGCATGGGACAGATGGACAATTGCTGTCTGATTTTTACAGACTAGTTTTATCTTGGCACAGCTCTGAGAATACGAGCTACCGGGTGCAACAAATGCCAGATAGCCTGCAAAATGGTACACTTAAAATGGGGTTTCCTGGCGTAAGTACCGCTTGCCAGCAGGTCTATTTATATTAAAAGCGGGCAGTGACAACCGACACAGTTATCAAGGCGCTGGACAAACAATCTCGCGCTCGGCACTTCGGGCTTAGGAGATGGCCCACCATGGCGTACTGTTCTTCTTCCTTCTTGCACACAGAACACTGACACACTTCCGTGCTACCTGCATCGTGTGCTCATATTTTTTTGCTGCTGCATTGGCAGCACAATGTCGTTGTCGTCCGCTTAATCATTGTCGTTTGGGTTCAAAGATTTTCTTGAGGCATCTTCACGTTCCACATGTTTACATCAGGCATGGACACAGCAGTTACTGAAAAGTAGCCTGCTAGCACAAGTGTGGACAAAGGGCAACAACGACTATGATGTCAATACTGCAGCTGTGCCAACTCTTAGCTGGGCAACAATGGTGGCACCTGGAAGTTGGGACTCAGCTTCAGGTCACTTTCAGTGATTCAATATTGCGAAGTGCGGCATATAGCACTGGATCAGGCACGCAAACTTTAATATTCATATAATTGGGTATCTGAGCTATTATTGTTCATCAAACTTGTAGATATGCATGTTCAAGAGAATCGATGTCGCAGGCTATATGAACCACAAAATTTTGTGTCAGTACTTTTTATGGTATTTTGCTTTATGTTTTATCTTAGAGGTAAACAAATATTTAAATTATTAGGTGCTGCTTGTATTTGCCCATTACTGTGCAGATGGTTTTGCAAAATTTGTAAATCAGTCAGCAGATATATATGCGCCTAGCCAGCTGAGAAAAATAAAAACACTTCCTTGAAATTTGTTTATTTATATAAATAAATTTGAGGATGGAAAAATATTTGTCTTGTTTTTTCTCCAATGTCCCGACACTACACTACATACAACACTTTGTTCCACCCATGTCTACTGCGCTTTCGAACCACCATTAAATTGCCCATTGCGACATATTCGTATTTTTTACACTTTATAAACTGGCATTGCCTTATTACTATGCGTAGGCAAACATTACTTATGACCTTTACTACTTGACCATAGGAACTGGGGATGTTCTGCAGAAGGACTTGTTCTTGGGCTAGTTTATGCTTGCTTAAAATTACATGGTGTATTATTCTGTGTGATCATTCTCTCTTTTTTGCACTACATTATGATTTTCAGCAGGAACCGGAGAATTCATAAGAACCCAATCACATATATTACCCCCATACCCTATAACTCCTGTATGGCCGATATACCCAATATGCCCTCTATGGCCCATAAGCCCTATATCCCCTATACCTCCTATATGGGCCACAATTGTATCACCTGTACTCAATAACATCGTATGATACGGGTGCTATCTGTATATGAATTTTAATAGGGGTGTTTTGACTGACTGGTTTGATTAGGGATGGGCATGCATTACACAACGCAAATATTTGATAACCTAAAGGTTAAGTGCCATAGTTAGTCCAAGGTCTTGATGCCATCAGTGATGTAGTCCGTAGGTCGTAAGATGTTTCTTTGGTTAAATATTTGTTTGAGAAGGCGGTATATTCATGCGTATTTTCACGGAAAATCATCTTTGCTAATCCAAATTTGTACAATAGGAAAAACGATGGTATTCCTAAAGTTTCAAACAACGAATGAGTTAATGAAAGCGGATAAGAGAAAATCATTTTCAAGTTTTTTTTTGTAAAGAGGAAACACATTCGGCATCAGTCTTGTTCCATTTACCCCAGAATAGATAACAGTATATTTGATAAGAACGAATCAATGAGAAGTATAATTGTTTCGTAATACGTATTGGCAATAGCTAACTTATATTTGTATAACATATTAGAAGACCTAGACAACATAAAAGTATATAAATCAAATGTTCACACCAAATTAGGCTCTATCTAAAAATTGCTCCTGAAAATCAACAAGAATTTACGGGCGCAACAGTAAATCGAATGACACTGAATTCTATGTCATGAAACAGCACAACCATACTGTGTGCAAAACTAAAACAGGTTTTTTGGGGCCATTCATTGCCGCTCCTGTGGTTACATCCCCCCTCTTTGAGGAAACCACAACCATCGGCAGACATCAGACATCAGATCAGCGCACTCACAAAATAACCGAAGCCGCCCATATTGCACGTGAAGGTTCATTTTGCATAGGAATATATCATCTTTCTGTTTATGAAGAAAGTAATTATCTTTTTTATAATTTTCATGTTTTTGATACTTATTTACCTTTCACTTTGAATCTGAGGATCTGGCGCCGACATGGCTGCTGGTCACTTACGCCTCGTACTTCTTCAGGTTCTGCAGATGGTGTCGACTTTCCACGTATCCGGAGCGGAGCGGCTTTTCGACCACGCAGACGGTGCCGCCTGGGATGTATGCCCTGCCCTGCACTTTTTCACTGAAGCGCACCTTCCTTTGGATATGACGGCACTACCGTCGCTGTTCGACTGTCGCTACGCTGACTGGCAACCTGGCACATCGGAACTCAACGTCACACTACATAAGCTACTGCCCCTGCATACCACCTTGGGATCTGGCGCCGACATGGCTGCTGGTCACTTACGCCTTGTACTTCTTCAGGTTCTGCAGATGGTGTCGACTTTCCACGTATCCGGAGCGGAGCGGCTTTTCGACCACGCAGACGGTGCCGCCTGGGATGTATGCCCTGCCCTGCACTTTTTCACTGAAGCGCACCTTCCTTTGGATATGACGGTGCTACCGTCGCTGTTCGACTGTCGCTACGCTGACTGGCAACCTGGCACATCGGAACTCAACGTCACACTACATAAGCTACCGCCCCTGCATACCACCTTGGGATCTGGCGCCGACATGGCTGCTGGTCACTTACGCCTCGTACTTCTTCAGGTTGGTTTTTTCTATCGCTCTGTTAACGGTAAACTATTTCGAAAATTGGCGCCGGATCCCAACTCCGCCTTGAACTTTTCTACGCGCAGCACTACTTTTGGGCGAACCAAGTGTTTGTTATGTGTACGTTTTCTGCGAAAACTACTGCAGCTCTCAGGTGATGTAGAACGAAACCCAGGCCCTCTGACTTCTGAGCAAGAAGAACAAATGTTCACCGCTGTCATGGCTATTCCCACGGTACTGCAAAAGCAGACGGAAATTCTTGGGGAACTCCGTTCCGTAGCGTCACGGCAAGAAGCACTCGAGCAAAGGTTTTCGCAGATGGAGGACAAATTGAACGTCTTTGAGGACAAATTGCTATCGGTGCTTCCATTAAAAGACAAGGTGATGCAGTTAACTGCGGAGACTGACAATCTTGCTGCCACGTTTTCGAAGCTTCAAGAATTGGAAGATAATATGGAAAATAGATCTCGAAGAAACAACCTTATCTTTTTTGGCTTTCAAGATGCAGCTGGTGAAAACTGGCAAGATTTGGAGACTAAGGTGATCGCCTTTTGCGAGGAAAAGTTAAAAGTCGCTATTTGGGCTGATGCGGTTGAGAGGGCCCACAGGCTAGGTCGCTTCATGGCAACAAAATACAGGCCTATAATAGTTCGGTTTCTGTCGTTTGAGGAAAAGCAGCGTGTTTTATCAACTACTTCGAGGTTGAAAGGTACAAGCTTTGCTATTAGCGAGGACTATAGCAACAAAGTTCGACAAGAGAGGCGGAAATTATTTCAATTTGCGAAGAATAAGGGAGGGGACTTCAGACTATCGTATAACAAACTAAAGATTGGCAAGGAAACTTTTGTCTATAATGCTGAAACAGACAGCGTGACTAAAACCAAGACATAGCAACTAAAATGTCCCTCGTAATTTCTAGACAACCATCCAGCCCGGATGACATCGTGTGTATTGTGGTAAATTGTCGTAGCGTAAAAAATAAAATTATAGAACTCGCCGCCCTCATTGAAACGACAAAGCCACATGTAGTACTTGGTTCTGAATCTTGGTTAGACGACACAATAAATGACAATGAAATCTTTCCAACCTGCTACACAGTCTACAGAAAGGACAGAAACGCGCATGGGGGAGGTGTTTTCATTTTGATTCACAATACTATATCTAGCTTCCTCGTTGACGTTGAAGCTGGCTCAACCGAAATTGTTTGCTGCAAAGTACTCTTGAACAACGGCTCGTCTGTGGCATTCGTTTTCTTCTACAGGTCACCCTGCACGAGAGACCCTCAGCCACTTTTCAATTTAAGCAATGTGCTGCTGACACTACAAACTACCAACATTGTTTTGGCAGGTGACTTTAATTTACCAGATGTGATATGGCAGCAGCTTACACCAGTGTTAGTCAATTCAACCCTCCTGTACACGACCTTCCGCGAAATGATAAATGCCCATTCGTTACTACAGTTTGTGCAAAAACCAACGCGAATTATGGCTAGTAGTGCAAATGTACTTGATTTATTTTTTTGCGATGTGCTTGATCTCGTGTCTTCGATTACCTTGATTCCTGGTATTAGTGATCATGATGTTGTAGTCGCTAAGATGTCCTGTGCCACCTAAGAATTGTCGTTCTGCGCAGCCTCGCAAGGTCTTTTTTTATGAAAGAGGCGATTACGCAACAATATCATGTGAACTAGACAATTTTTTTCCAGAGTTTAGGGATCAATGTTCGTGTCTAGACATAAATGCATTGTGGGATCTTTTTAAGACTAAAATACTGTCCTTGACACAAACCTCCATTCCCACGCTTGTCATTACTTCCCAGCGTCGAAACGATAAACCATAAATTACTAAAGAGATTCGTACGATGTTAAACAGGAAAAATAGAGCCTTTCGTAAGCACTGCCACTCGCCGAATCCTACATTGTTCGCAAAGATGAAGGTAATCAGCAAAACGATAGCGAGATTGATGCGCAATGCACATAAAAAGTTTCTTTTCACTCTAGGACACAAAGTGAAATCTAATCCAAAAGAAATGTGGAAATATGTCAAGAGCAAAAAGAACTCTGGTGACGCTATCCCTGACGTCATAGATGGAAAAGCCTACGGCGCAGATATTTTGGCAAAAGCAGAGGCCTTCAATGCTTATTTTCACTCCGTGTTTTCATGCTCAAAAGCCGCACTTTTGAAATCACATGACGTCAGAGAGCTTACTCAGATGAGAGAAATTGAGCTGTCTGAAGATGGTATCGCATTATTACTACGGAAGATAAACATCCACTAGGCTACCGGTCCTGACTTTATTTCAAATTTTGTCCTAAAAAACTGTGCATTGTCTGTCACTCCTTTCTTAATACTGTTATTTAAGATATCTCTTCAAGTTGGTGCTCTACCTTCGGACTGGAAAACTGCAAATGTTATTCCAATTCACAAAAGTGGTTCAAAAACAAGAACGTGCAACTACAGGCCATTTTCACTCACTAGCGTTGCTTGTAAAACATTAGAATATGTTGTTTATACAAATTTATTGGCACACCTTCAAGAAACTAGCTTCATTATTCCAACGCAACATGGCTTCAGGGCTGGCTTTTCTTGCGACACTCAGCTTGTAGAGTTTTGCCATGACATCGCAGCATTTATTACCTCAGGTTTGCAAGTTTACTGCATCTTTTTAGACTTTCGGAAAGCTCTCGATACCCTATCTCACACCCTGTTACTACTAAATTTGTCCTACCTCAACTTGCCGAACACCCTCCTGAAGTGGTTGGAAGCGTACCTGTTAGATAGAAACCAACGCGTGATACTTCATGGTGTCCGCTCTTCTGATGTCTCTGTATTATCTGGAGTGCCACAGGGGTCCGTCTTAGGGCCCCTGCTTTTTCTTATATTTATCAATGACCTTACTGAACACTTGTCTTGCCGTGTGAGGTTATATGCAGATGATTGCAGTATTTACCGTGAAGTTTCAAGTGAATCAGATAGTCAACTTCTACAGAATGATCTGAACAAAATCATGTCTTGGTGTTCGACTTGGAACATGACACTCAACCTGTCCAAATGCAACCTCTTAAGGTTCACAAACAAAAGACACCCGCTGATGGCAAGCTATGTCATGAATACAACAAAGCTGTCCATTGTAACAGAATATAAGTACTTAGGAGTCATTTTTTCCAGCAATTTGACTTGGAATGCCCACATAAATTACATCGTAACAAAGGCCAGCAACACAATAAACTTCTTAAGACGTAACTTTAAACAAGCACCGGCCAGCCTGAAAGAAATCCTGTATATGTCGAATGTACGCCCACTTTTGGAATACGCGTGCAGCACGTGGGACCCTTTTACTAAGGTGAACATCGACGCTCTAGAACGCGCGCAGCTGAGAGCGGCCCGTTTCGTCACGGGTGATTACAACTTTTCTAAAAGATCTTTCGAAATCAGGAGTACTTTAGGATGGCCTCTTCTTGAAGACAGGCGCAAATTCCTACGTTTACCTCTGTTTCACAAAATATTCCATGGTTTAACGGGTATTCACAAAGAAAACTACATATCGGAGCCTACGTATATATCTGCTCGTACTGATCACCCCCTTAATGTGCGCGAGTTCTCTACTAGAATTAACCTTTTTAAATATTGATTTTTTCCGCGATCAATTAAGCAATGGAACAAACTACCTCATGAAATTGTAGCCGCGTCCAGGGAAACTTTCGCCACTGCGCTGGAACATCATATCTTATCGTAGCCTGAGCACACATTAAGGTTGCTTACACTTTCGTTTCATCTCTCTAGCGATCTATGCTTCAGCTCTTTTTTGCCTGCTTTTTATCTGTGTGTGTATATATATGTACGTATATATATGTGTGTGCGTATGCATTTTATATATATGTATATATATTTTTCTTGCTTCTGTACCTTCACACACGTCAATGTTTATTACGTGTCACCATTGGATGCTTTAATATGTATCTGTATTTCTTTTATGTTCAACTCAGTGTTAATGGACTGTCGCCTTTCTGCGTTTTGAAATCCTTAGCTCCCCCCTACACTAATGCCCCTCGCGGGCGCTGTAGGTACTGTAAATAAATAAATAAATAAATAAAAGTTAAGCTAGGCAGTGCTTGTCTGAGTCTCCTCCCTTATCCCCGTGTTGAATTTGCACTTGTTCGTACATTAGAATGAAATGGCGGCTTACATATTGGATGAAATTTAAGTGTGTTTTCTTTACGTTTAGGTTAATTTCATTTTCACTCAGCCAGATCTCAAGTTCGCTAACCCAGGTGTTGGCAGGCTGCTCTACTAATTTTGTGAATGCTATGACGTCAAATGGCGCGAAAGAATTCAGGCAGAAGCCGTTGATTGATAGGTTGGACCCAAGAAGAATGGCTCGACCCACCAAAGAGGTTCAGCCATGAATTGCACAGCAATAGGATTTTTGAGTGGAAAACAGATGGAGGAGGAATCGTTATCGTCATTGAACCACCATATCTCATTCTTCGTTGTCTTTCACTGGCTAACAGTACTTATTTGTACATTATAATATTCTACAACCTGCCCCGCCACGCATGTAGTGGGCATTTCCAGGCAATGTAAAGTTTGAGCAGGCCTTTAAATATATTTCCGTTCTTTATATAGATGGCATAAGTCCGCATCTGTCCTTCGCGACCTGGGTGTGCTTTCAATATACGGCCTAGTGGCCGAAAGCACCAGTTCTTTTTGTCATCTTGCAGTAGTACAACCTGGCCTATTATTAAACTTGGGTGAGGTCCTGGCAGAGAACGAAGCAGATACCGCTGTTGTAGGAGATATTCTTTTCTCCATCTTTGCCTAAGATGATGCAGTATCTTTTAACGATGCTCAAGATTCCTAATAAAAACATTCGTAGTTGTGCGCAGCCAGGTTGAAATTTCTCATGAGCTGGGATCTGGATAAGCCAGGACTGAAATCCTGAAGAGAAGTGGAGCTGGGTCCACCGTTGACGTTTCCCCTGGCTGCGTGTAGTCTGCGTCAGAGGACGGGAGTTCGCAACAGCTTCTATTCTTGAAGCAACGTCATAGGTTTCTTACTTCCTAGACTCCTTTTGCTGATAAATTTCCGAAGAGCTGACTTCATCAGCTGGATGAGCCTTTCCCACCAGCCATCCCAACACGGGGCGTTAGGCACAGGAAATTTGCATGATAATTCATGATTGGAAGAAATGCAGCAAATGGGCATCTACTGCTATGGTTGCCTGTATCACGTAGTTATTTGCTTGCCTTCTTGAACATCGATGCATTGCCCGAGTACACCATATTAAGCATTCCTCTACGAGCAAAGAACATGTTGAAGGCAAGAACAAAACTGTCCGATCAGAGAGAATATACCAGTTCCAGGTTTACCGCTCCTGTGGTCACACCGGTAAATATCACAATGTAAACCTTAGAACATTGGTGTTCCCTCTGGTTGAGTTTCATATATAACGGACCTGCAAAATCCAATCGGATAACTTTAAACGCGTCAGACATATTAGGTCGATCTTCCGGGATAGCAGCATGTTCCACATTCATGGCCTTCATTCTAAATCATCGGCAAAGGTGACAGTTGTTGTTAAAATTTTTTGTCTCCTGCCTTGCATGAACAATCCAGAACCACTAACCAATTACTGTCAGTACGGCTGTTACTTCAACAGGTAAAACATGGCAATGTGCTTCCATGATCAATAGTCTTGTGAATTCATGGTCCTGAGGCAAAATAAGTGGATGTTTGTTTTAAATTTAAAGTTGCGCTCTCTGTATGCGTCCGCGCAGATGAAGTTAACCATCTGTATAAAAAAATGGATGCAGGTCATGAAGAATTGACCGCTTTGAGATCGCTCGTCCACTGGACAGATGTTCTATTTTTTGAAAGAAAGCCTTTTGCTGTACTTTTATTATCCAAAACTTTTCGGCCATATTCTCATACTCTACAGAAAGAGGCCTTATATAAGGTGCCGGTGCCCGCCATATCCCTTCCAAAAATCTGTAAGCTAACTGCGTAACGCAAAGAAGTCTGCTTAAGCTGCTGCACGTCTTGACGTTTACGACATCTTCAAGCGGTCATGCATATTTGGCAGCGCTTCTGTCTCCAGAGTTTCTGGTTCATTGCTGTTTTCTTCGGTGGCAACCTATGTGGGCTAGACTAGCTAATCAGTGTCCGATTGGATTAACCATTCCGGTTGATACTTTTCGAAGTGCTGCCGATGGTAATGTTGTGTCGGATAATCAGATGGGTTCTCTCCAGGACACTAATGCCATTGCCCTCTTTTGGTACAGTCGACTATCTCGGCCACTCTGTTTCTCACAAAAGGGCTGAGTTTATTTTGATGTGCCCGAATCCAGCTAAAAAATTGTCGAGTTTGACCTCCTTGAATGTGAGAAGTGAACCTGGTCCCATGATTTTCTTAGGTATTTCAATAGTCACAATCCCACAACTGCACACATTAGTTCACACTTTGGAGGGGTCAAGGCATATATGGATGTCCTGCGAGACTTAGCTACGACAATTTTGTACAACAGCTGCCATTAGGTTAACCGTTATAAGGTACACGCATGTTCCATGAGCGCTTGTACTTGTATAAAAGAAGATATGGACTTGCGTCATGATGATTTCTTCTCTTTAATGACTCATGACATAGTGCGGTATCTTAATGAGTTGTAACGGCGCAATTACTGTACAGCATGCTTTCCACGCCTTCTCGATTCGCATGGGTAACTTGGAATGCAACGGTATCCGTAGCAGCCAAAACTTTCCAAATAAGACCTTCGCTGTTATCGTGAAAAGCGAAAAAATACCGACAAGATCAAACATCCTGGACGCTGTTCTTAACAATGTCTGTTTTGAATCCACCTTGAGCGAAAAGAAAAACTGCGTGACGGGCTTCGAATAGCATGTCAAGTAATCATCTTCAGCGTTCTATTGCATACCTAGAACCATTGTGCATGTACTGTGTAATCCTTCCAAGTACTTTTAGCTATTCGAGAACACTTCCTGGAGTCAACCGTTCTTTGCCTTCCACTTCCGAAGGTTCATCTCAGCGTCTTCGAAAATCAACTTTGCGTTTAATACACATCTAAGCCTACATTGAAACTGTCGGCTTCCACCAGCAGGTCGTTCACGTAGATACTGTGCTTCAGTATCCAGGCAACAGTTTTTTATCCTCACCGCTTACGTTGTCCAGGCGGTGGAGCATCGTTTTCATCAACAGAAAAAGGCTGGACGTCGACTCGAATGGCACACGTGCTATTCGCCATTCGATAATGCTGTTTTCACCACGTATTACGTTCTCAAACCATGAAAATTAAAAAGCACCTTGATCCGCCACCTGTATTTTATTCTGCAGGAAAGATTTTACGATGTCGGCGTTTATGGTTATCGGGTGGCATCAAAAACGAGGCAAATTATTGCAGCTGATCTGAATTTAAAGCTGTACCTTTGTCCAAACAGTCGTTCAGTGACATGTATTCTTCATATGACGAGGCGTTGAACACTACTCGCAGTTTTGTGGTCAGCGAGTATTCTCGTACAACCTCGCGGTGCGGCATGCAGTAGACGGCGTTACCAGATTGTTGCTCCAGCACCACTTCGCCATGTCCTATTTACCAATATTTACGTATGTCATGTCGTAATTCTTCACTAGGCCATCATGACGCGTGAGGCTTTCGACTAAATTATGAAGCCGGTTCATTGCTGCGTCCCGACTGTCACCTAGAAAATGCTTGCAATGTTCTTTCCTTGGTAAGACGACGTAGGACTGACCGCCTGACTTTCTAATGGTGTCCTTTTTCTGTAAATGTTCCAGTTGGTCGGTGGACTTCAAGGCTGGCTATCGGCAAATCGAAGTCGACTAAAGGGACCAAGAAAAGGCTGCCTTTATAACGCTTGACGACCTGTTATAGTTCAAGGTCATGCCATTTTTTCATTGCAAGGCACCTCTGAATGTACAGTGAGTCATGGATACAGTCCTGGCTGGCTTGAAGTGTCAGACTTTCCTAGTTTACTTAGGCGATGTAGTGTTTTCTTCGAGGTTTGATGAACATCCCCAGCACCTTGAATTTCCACTTCAAGCAATCAGAAGTCTCGACTCACCCTAAATCCCGAGTACTGCCACTTTACGTACAAGGATATCTTCTTTCTGGGTTACATGATGAACAAGGCCGGTGTGCGCCCAGACCCGCAGAAACCAGCTGTTATCACCGCTTTCCCGGAACCCACCGACACTTTCTCAGCTTGTGCACCTGTTGCGGACACATCATGCTTTTTACTGATCGCCAAGCCACTAAAGCAGCTCATGAAGGCAGACGCCGAATTCAAGTGGGGAACAACGCAAATTAAAGCATTTCAGAAGTTTAAACGACCTCCGCAGACCCCTTGAATACATGTCCATTTCGATGAATACGCCGATATGGAAAGCCACACCGACGCAAGCAGCGTAAGTCTCGCCACCAATCCTGTTCAGAAGGCCATCGGAGAAGAAAAGGTTATCAATTATGCTAGCCGCTTGATATTTAAGGCAGAATAACTATTCCACAACAGAAACAGAGTGCCTTACTACCATACCTCTAAGTAAGCCCTTCAAAGTTGTGAGCGACCATCACAGCGCTTGTGCAAGCTTGCAAACTCCCTTCAGGCTTTCTCACACCATGAAGTTTAAGACTCCATCGTGCAAGCACTATGATGCCGATTGCCTGTCCCGTGCCCTCTTGGCCCCACCACCTTAGCATAACGAGGATAGTGACTACTGTTAGGCCAACTTAGGCATGAATGACTTCACCAAGTGAGAGCGAGCCGACCCTGAAATTAGGGCTTTGTGAAACAGTGTGATGACCATGCTACCGTTGTTCCAAAGGTATTAAAGTGAGGACTAACGTCCATTTACTTGCGGAACAGCATCTATGTAAAGAAAAACTCCTCGCCGCATCAGGTCAACTACCTAACAGTAGTTACTTTATTGTTACGTCCAGAAGTTCTTGACGCTCCGAATCATGACCCGGCGGCTGGACACCTTGGATTTTGCGATACACTAGCAAGGATACATGAAATTTTCGACTTACCACGCCTCACTGATGATGTGACCTACTACGCAAAAACCTACTGAGACCAGCTGGGCTTCTGCTGCCTATTGCGTAAACTCGCGGACTGTTTCAGCGAACCGGAATGGACACACTGGTACCGTTTCCGACGTCAACTTCCAGAAACAAATGAATCATCGTAGCTACTGATTACATCACCCGCTAAGCCGAGACAATGGCATTGCACAAAAGCAGTGCCGCCCAGCCAGCAAAGTTGTTCGTCGACAAAATTGTGTTGGGTCATGGTGCCCTAAAGATCGTCGTCATCGACAAGAGTACGGCCGTTACTGCTGACCAAACTCAGGCGATCTTGGCAAACAGCCAGATGAGGCACCGCTGGATCACACCGTATCAGCCACAGACCAATGGCTTCACTAAGGGGCTAAAGAAGACAATCGCCGACATGCTGGCCACGTACATCGACCTCGAACACAAAGTGTGGGACGCCATCCTTGCGTACGTGACCTTCGCACACGACACAGCAGCGCAGGAGACAACGCAGATGTCGCCATACAAGTTCGCCTACAAAGGGAACCCGGCAACGATGCTCGACGCGTTTGCTCAGCGTTAACGCGATAGCAACAAACTGGAAGGTCATGCGCATCATGGTAAGCAGATTGAAACGTGCCCCACGTTTCTCACGCTCAAGCAACATATGAAACGTCTCAATGATACAGGTGTACGCGAATAAGCGTCTCAGTTTTTACTTCGCTGTGTCTGAAAAGCACGCTCTTTTTACAAATGAAGACTGTGCAACAATTGCAGTGACCTTTGTGCGCGTGGTAACTACAACAGAATCGTTCCGGTGAAAGCTAAAGGCCAGCCAAGACATACGATTCTCCCGACCACAAGATATGGGCGCTCGAGTGAGCGTTCAGAAGCTTTACATCCACCCCCTCCTCTCCGCGAGGCAAAGTATGCGTGGGAGATGAAAGCACACTCCAGTGCGCACTCGTTGCGCCATTTTGCTGGTAATGCTAAAACACGATAGTTCCCCCACTCCTGCTCGAGATGCCCGTTACTAGCCGTAAGTGGTAGATATATATAGCATGCCGTTTGAACGTTGAAAGACGGGCTGCTTCGTGACTCAGTGGTTAACGCCTCACAGTCACGTCTTAGAGGTTCTTAGTTCGTTTCCGCGTGTCGGAGTTTTGTGGAACTTTTTCCTTTCTTATGTTTTCAGATATACAGATGCCCAAGAGCGTAGTTGAACTTCAAGAAAGTACTCACACAACAGCAACCTGAGAAGTGGTGAGGCCTGGCGTGATATTCGTCATGCAGTATTTCACATTTACTGTCACCATGTCTCCAATCACTGTAAATATTAAGAACACGAAAGAAGTCACAGTTTTGCAGCAATGGTGAGGCAATGATTGCATAGCAACATATTTGGCTGTAATACGAAGAAAGGCAAGGATATCGAAAGTTGGAGCGCATTGCCAAACACACGTGATGCACAAAAGGAACACACACAAAGTTCATTCTTTGCACTTTGCAAGTGCAAGTAAGAACACAGACACGACGAGCACGTACTAACAACGTTCGCAGCTCGACACTAACTTTGTTTTTCAAAGACAAAGAACGCACGAAACATATGCAGACAGGTTTACACTGATTAAACGCGAACTAACAAGTGTCGCAGTTGCTATTACTCAATGTTTAAACAGCACGTGTTTTTCACTACCGCGAGTAAAGTGACCGTTGCGTGCTCTATGAGCTTAACGCACTCTATTTGGTTTAAGCGAACCGTGTGATAACTGCCCCCACAAGAAGGAAAGCACAAGCCGGGGCCTGGGCGACTACACACTGTAGTGCAGGTTACGGAGCAGCGTAACACCACGAGCTGATAGCTATGCACGCCCTTCGCACCATCTCACTGCATCCCTGGTAAGGCGAAGAACACCTTGGTATTCCTCTCAAATCGGCATATCGTTGGTGTTCAATGGCCTACGTAAATACCTTGCCGCTAGCCCCACAAATATGCGCGGTGCTGTGCCGGAATGGTAAGCGCTCCACGCTGTCGAACGAGAGGTCGCCCGTTCGATGCCGCGCTTCGCACAATACTTTTCTGAGTTAATTTTCCGTCTGGCACACACACACACACACACACACACACACATATATATATATATATATATATATATATATAAATATATATATATATATATATATATATATATATATATATATATATATATATATGTGTGTGTGTGTGTGTGTAAGTATATATATAGATGGGATGTGGCACAATGGGAGCGTTGTCAACATGGACAAATATATGGATAAATATATTTATTCCCCAACAGTTTCGGGAGGGGTCCTCCCTTCGCCAGGGGATGAGTTACACTAACATGGACGTTCAAATGGTTGCTGCCGCGTCCTTCTCGCCTTGAGAGATGTTTGCGAGAGTGAGAAAAAAGTAAAAAGGAAAAAAGAAAAAGAAAAAAGGAAAAAGATATAGAAAACCGTTGTGAACGCTCCGCACGATGTATATAATATATATATATATATATATATATATATATATATACATACAAAGGAAAGAAATGTACACTTAAAGGCTTACTTTTTCGTGTTTTTAGACACAGTTTTAATGAGATTTAACAGAAAATAATGCTAAAGAAAATATAGGGGAAGTTATTAAGCCAATTGTAATGGAAATGTGAAGAAAGACAAGTGGGTGAAAAGATAACTTGCCGTGCGCAGGATCCGAATCTGCGGCCTTCGAATGACGCATTCGATGCTCTACCACTGAGCTACCATGACAGCTATCCCCCCAGCCACTTCATTAGGTATCTATGTGAATTTGAACGTGGGAGTGTCAGTCAGCGCCACCAGTAGCCATGGCGGCGAGTGTGGCACGCTCTTTATGAGCCTGCTTGGCGTCACGTAGCACGTGAACTTAATACGTAATATATATATATATATATATATATATATATATATATATATATATATATATATATGACGCTACAAAATGAAGACGCGTCGTGGTACAGATGCCTTGCGTTTATTCTCATTCATGCGCCCTTCCTTTTCGTCGGGTTCTCCTAGAATCACCTTCTTAATGCGTCACACTTCCCCCTCCCCTCGAGAAAGTCTCAGTTCAGAAGGTTCACAATAACGCCACAGATTGCTAACTTGCACAATGTCAGAGTTTCTACGTAAGGGTAGCACGGAGCAGTTGTTCTCATAGTACACTGTTGACACCTTGCGTAGAATCTTGTAGGATCCTTCCATGACAGAACTCAGTTTGCCGTTGTTGGGATGCCATGGTGTCTCGTAAAGGACAAAGTCACCGACTTAGAACTCAATCGGAAGAAATTTTCTATCATAAATGACTTTGTTCTTATTGTGGCAGGCGATAGAATTGGTAAATGCAGTTTTTCGCGCTTCTTCGACAGTTTCTTCTCGTTGTTTCAGCACAGTAGGATAAGATGGAATTACATACATCAGGAAGGAAGGTGCGTAGCCGTTCGCTTCGTGGTGTGTTCTGTTGTATTCGTCAATTACCTCCGGAAGCAGCTTATTCCAAGGCTTCTGTGGTTCGTCATTGATCTTACATTTAAGTTGCGTTATGATAGTCTGGTTTGTCTGCTCGTTCATGCCGTTGCATTGTGGATAAGGAGATGAGGTGAATAGTTGGTGTATACGATTATGTTTTAAAAACTGCTTGAATTTTCCTGTGGTAAATCCTGTTCGAAAATCGGAAAGGAGCTTCCGTGGTTTTGCTGAAGAAAATATTGTTTTTCAGCATAAAATGTAGGCGTCGTTGTTCTCACTTTTATGAGCAAACGCCCATACGTAGCGAGTCACATGATCAATAACCAAGTGTATAAACCTTTTTGACGAGCCATATCCAGAAAATCCTCCAATCGTGTCTTGTAAAAAGGTCGAAGGGCTCTTCAGCTGGATTTCTTTCTTCAGCTGGAGGTAGTGATTCAAGCGTCCTAAACTTTTTGTTTTCGTCTTCTTGCATATCTGGCATGTATCACAATGCCGATTGTAAGTGGAAACATCGGTTACCATATGCGGCCAATAATATTGCGGAAACAGGAGTGATAGCGTCTTCTTCACTCCGACATGCCCAAAATGTTGATGTGCATTCTTCAGAATGGTTGGGCGTAGTTCATGGGGCACGTATATTTTCCGTAGCCCTTTTCTTTTAACGATGATTATGTTTTTTTCCAATGAGTGCGTTCTTTTTGGACGCTCATTGTTGCATCGCTGAAGGTCGTCGTGTGATAGAAGATTAATTATTGGGGCTCTGGAGAGCGCATCTGCTTCGACATTACTTGCGCCCTGTTTGATGTTCACATCATACATTGACAGTTTCAAAGACCACCGGAAGAGACGACCTTGAGGATTTTTAACATTCTTTGGCCACTGGAGTGCAGAGTGATCTGTTACAAGAGTGAATGACTTTCCATGAAGGTAGCAATTCTATTTATCAATGGCACCTACAACGGCAAGACATTCTCTTTCTGTAATAGCATAGTTCACTTCGTGCTTAAGTAGTTTGCGGGCATAGTAAGCAACAGGATGTTCTCTGCCTTTGTCATCAGGTTGTTTCAGCACTGCACCGATGCCTTCGCCAGATGCGTCACAGTACACAGTTCATGGTCTCGAAGGGTCGTATATGCGAAGCACCGGTTCTTCAGTTATTCGCTCCTTCAGTTCACGAAAGGCTTGCTCGCATGCTTCTGTCCACACCCACTTGCTGCCTTTGTGGCGTAGTTTTGTGAGTGGAAGAGCGATATTGCTGAAGTGGGGGATGTACTGACGGTAGGTGTTTATACTGCCCAGAAAACTCTGGAGATCTTTTTCTCGTTTTCGTGTCGGAAATTTGAGTATGGCAGCCACATTACTTTGCTTAGGTGTAACTGTTCCTTAGGAAATTTTGTGGCCCAGGTACTAAATGCTGCAGCGTGCAAATTGGCACTTTTTTCGTTTGAGTTTTACGTAATCGGTTTTTAGAGCTTTCATAGGCGCCTCAAGGTGTCGTATATGATGATTGAATGTCTCTGAGTATATGATCACATCGTCAAAGTAATTAATAACATTGGTGAGCTGATGTTTTACTATTATTGATTTTATGGCTCTTTCAAACGTAGCTGAAGCGTCCTTCAACCCAAACGGCATTACCAACCACTCAAAATGACCATCAGGCGTGACAATTGCAGTTTTCTGAACATCATCAAGATGCATTTAGACATGCCAGTATCCCGACGTTACGTCCAACGTAGTTAAAAACTCAGCCTTTCCCAAGTGGTCAGATCTATACGTGAAATTGGTTGAAAGTCGGGTACCGTTATGGCATTGAGTTTCCAGTAGTCAATACATGTACAAGTGCGTCCTTCCCCTTTCTTTACTGCTAAAATGACAGGTGTGGCGTAGGGCGATAATGAAGGCCTCACAACACCTTGCTTGAGAAGAGCATTTACTTGTTCGTTGATCTCCACTTTGTCTGCCTGTGAACATCGGTATGGTGCTCGACTGATAGGGACAGCATTGGTATGTCCGATCCTATGTTTCTCAGTAGTGATTCACCCAATATCTGTCTGAGATTTCGTAAATATCTCGTCATACTTGCTTAAAAGAGAATCGAGCACCACAGACTCATGCTCTGATAAGTTTTGTGAAGTCAAGGTTCACATCAGCGGGGCTTGAATGGTTTTCTTTTGATTGTGATGCGAAAGCTTCATATTCTCACGTGCTTGTGTCACTGACTTGCTTTCCAGATTTACAGAAAGATTGAAGTATGAAGCGCTGTCTAGGCCAAGAATTAATTGCGTTCTCATGCCTCGAAGCACATGTGAATAAACTTTCTTTACGACGTTCCCAATTTGTAACTGAATGTTTACGCGACCCAAAGTTCGAATGCTTGATGCAACTTGCTGGACCATGATGCAGGAGTCTCTCATCAACTGTAGTTTTAGCTGTTTGTACACATCCTCGCTGATACAAGTAATTGTTGCTCCTGTATCGAGAATTGCATTTACTGGCTTTCCGTTTATGAGAGCACTGACGTGTATTAATAAAACTCTAGGTCGCCCTCCTCGTTTACCCGTTCAGTATCAAGAGCGGACTAATTGTCGCGGCGCGGACATTCGTTGTGCCAGCGAAACTGTCGTGGGAAACGAGCAGCTGAGCAGTATCTACATTAGTTTTGCGGGGCACGCGCTTGAGGAGTTATTGTCGGTGGCTGTGGTCTGCTGAAGAGACGTGGAGCTCTTGATGCGATACTAGCGTTACGAGTAAAGAAAACTCCTCCCATCCGTTTTAAAGATGTCTTGACCCGTTGAGCAGCCATGAGCCACTCTAATGACGAGTTGAAAGACAGTCCGGCGAGCGTCAGTTCCACATCAGGAGGAACACCATCAGTCAGTCCAGAAATGATGTGGCACTCTTTCAGGTCAGCCAAGGAACCCAGCCGCTTTTTCTCGTCGTAGTAGATCTTGATGGTCTGCCCTCCTTTCAGTCGGTAGTGAATGAAAAGGCCGAAGGCATCTCCGTCAGTCGTAGCAAAGCGGGCTTGCATGTCACGCTTGATATCGTCCCAAGTTTTCTCGCCATTGCCAAAAATCTCTGTCAGGTACCACTTGAACGCTTCCTCTTCAATATATTCGTTGAAGTTACTGACCCGATTATGGTGAGTCAATGACGCCTCGGCTGCCTTCATGTCGAAAAGAAGAAGCCACTTGTCGATGGGGACGTCTTCTGGTGTTCTCTTGAACTTCTGTATGTTGAGCGGAGGCTTTGTCTTAGCCTTGGCACGTTGATTAGGTTGATCCTGCCGGCTTGTGTGACACTTCAAAATGAAGACGCGTTGTGGTACAAATGCCATGCATTTATTCTAATGTACGCGCACTTCCTCTTTGTCGCCTTCTCCTAGAATCACCTTGTTAATGCGTCAAACATATATATATATATATATATATATATATATATATATATATATATATATATATATATATATTTATATTTATATTTATATATATATTTATATATATATGGTCACTAGGAGCAATATTTCAATCCGCCCGTTTTCTTTGCTTTTTCGTTGAGATATGGGTGATAACACAGCAGAAACGCTGTCAAGAACAATACATACATTTACTTTTTTACAGTTTCGGGAGCACTACTCCCTTCGTCAGAGCATCAAATTGTGAGGACAAAAAACTGCTGAGAGTATCCTTATAAGTTCTACCACTATAAGCTTTCCTTCAAAATGTGTTCAATCTTCATCCATACGTCCTGCAGCAAATATCTTTAGAGAGTCACAACTTGACTCTTAATGTGTTGTTTTCAAAGTCCTCATCAGTGTGACAACAGAAGGACACATGTTCCAGCATTTACATAGTCAGAATTGATGCAGTAGTTTGCATCACGTCAAGTTTGTTATTTCTTAGCTGCTTAAATCATTGCCTTAGCTATCAGAAATTTATGAGAAGACGTAGGTTGGACAGAGTAACAGATTTGTCGCCCTTTGCTCAGGTGACCTACTGATCTTGTCGTAGAGACATGCCCCATGCTGATGACGATTGCAGTGTATACAAAAGCGTCTATTACGTCAATTCACTCTGGGACATAGTTACAATTTTTATGTTTCATATGCGCAATGTGTTTCTTCTACTTGTAATCTTGCACGCTCGTTATTTCAATAGTGCATTCACTTTTGTTGTGCGCATGACATTTCTTCTTACTTAAACACCACTCCATAAATTGTGTGGTCTACTCATTGGTGTTCTGTATATGCTCCTTCTTGCTTTCACTACATACAACTTAAGCGGCTAATATTCGACCGTTTTCGTTTTTTGCAAGGCGTCCTAGCTATATTTCGCTTGTCAATACAGCCAGGAACAAGTACACAATCTTCCTATTTTCATAAACACCTATCTGAACATTCATCTGACTATCTACCTATTAGACTCTCGAGTCCCCAATGTGGTAGAAACAAGGACAACTATCCCGCTGGTGCCCTATAGGTGAAATTAGGGGCAAACACAATTTCAGTTTGTTAGCATGGCACATATTGTCACGTGCTTGCTCAAGACGATGGCCGTTGTACATGTGCCATGAAGGACTATAAAATGAATGAAAAAGAAGAGCTCGCTTGCGCGTTCTAATAAAAAGACCGACCTGCTTTTGGTTTCTCAATCGCTGCGGTAAGACCTCTGTTTCGACGTCGTGACCCCAGTGGAGGTGTTAGAGCCTACAACCAGATGCAGGACAGTCTTGCTCAGATTCGTTCACCTTGACCAGACACTAAGCTCCTCGTCAGTACTGTGGTGCACCAATTCAGTCGGCTCCTACTGGGCCTAAGTCCAGATTCCGCACCTGTTCCACCTCTTTCCAGCATGGCAGCTCCTACGAAATCCACGGTTATCCTGCCTTCGCTGATCACTCTTCCGTCTTGGGTGACTCTTGAACATCCTCGCGTTCCTGAAGTGTTCCGTAAGGAAGAGTATGAGGATGTCAAGGACCTGCTTGAACAGTTCGAACGGGTCGCTGTATCCAACCACTGGAGCGAACAGCACAAACTTGGCCGTGCATACTTCGAACTGGAAAATAGCACTCGCCTGTGGTACGAGAACCACGAGGCTAAATTCATTCTTAGGAATATTTCTGTCGAAAGCTTTTCGCTACATTTTTGAACTCGGACCAACGGTATTGCGCACAGCAACTGATTGAGGCTCGCGTGCAAAACCCTAATGAAACAGCCGCCATGTTCGCAGAGGGTATGATCCGTCTCTTTCGACGAGGTGACCCTGACATGCCCGAGGCGAAGAAGCTGCGTCACCTAATGCAGACTGTTAAGGAACCAGTGTTTGTGGGCCTCGTAAGAAACTCACCTACAACAGTAGATGAATTCATTAGAGAGGCGACTGTCATCGAGCGTGCACTGCAACAACGATGCCGACACTTTGACCGCCTGCTGAACCACACGGCAGTAAGTGCTGCAGCTCAGAACACTGCAATATGTGAAAGTTTCTGTGACGAATGGTTCGGGAAATACTGCGTGAGGAACTTTGGGCCCTCTGCGTTCCTCCTACCCAACCGCCTGTCGCATATGTTGCCGAAACCGGCAGCCAGGAGATGAGGCAAGCCGTTACACCACCCGCGCCAAGTCCTGAGCCACATCCAGCGAGCTACGCTGACGTGGTCTATCGTCCTCCACCGTCATTTGTGGTGACGCCCTTCCTGCCACGACCCGCTGCCATACCTTGGTGGCAACGGGATTCTACGAGACGACCACCATTACGCTGAACTGACTAATGGCACATGGCCAACCGTCGACCTATTTGCTTCCGCTGTGGAGAACCTGGTCACATCGCCCGCTATTGCCGTCATGGCAATTCCGGGTTGGAGAACTTTGCTCGTGCCGCTTCTTTCCGCTCTGAAGACCGTCGTGCCCACGATGCCGATCAGCTGTCACCTGGCCAAGCAACTTCACGGCGTCGCTGGCGATCTCCATCACCTGCGCGTCACTGTGACTTTCCTCAGAGCTACGCGGACGTCACCAGAGGTCGTTCGCTTAGCCCGTGCTGGAGAAACTAAGTGCTGCGACATCGGGGGGCAAGGTTGCCAATCGTCGAGACACTGAAAAGATCCCCCTATTATCGCAAGAAGGTATGACGAGAACGACGACGAATACGACGATGAATACTAATGCCGATGAAGTTGTACGTGCCGATCTTAGCGTTCTCATTGACGGACATCGCGTTACAGCCCTGGTCGACACTGGCGGCGACTTCTCAATCATGCGACAAGAGCTCGCCGACCACCTTAGAAAGATCAAGACATTGTGCACAGGGCCGCACATAAGGAGTTCTGGTGGTCAGCTGATTACTCCCGCGGTAAACGCACCACTCGACTTCGCATCGGGGATTCTAGCTTCGTGGCCACTTTCGTCTTGTTGTCATACTGCTGACAACAGCAGCGACGAACCACGCGGCCGTTTGCAAATATCCAACGATGTGATGCTCCCACCAAGATCCTGCTGCCTTGTGTTGGTGTCTAGTGGGTGGCCTTGCTATAAAGATGTGATAGCGGAGCACACAGTCACTCTTTTGTTCACGCAAGGCATTTCCATCGCGAGGAGCGTCCTGGCACTTACTGGTGGAGAGGCAGACGTTCTCCTCACAAACTTCAGCAACGAGCGCTGTCAAATTCAGAAGGGTACCGCAATCGCCTATTAAGACAATGTAGACCAAGCCGGAGATTGTTTTTCTTTGCAACCAGATGAGGCGACTGCCCCCGCCTCGACAACTTTGACGGTGGACATCTCCTCCACGCTACCGCCCTCTGATAGCAAGCGCCTGCTTGAATTTATACACCCATTCGAAGACTGCTTTTTGCGTACGTCAAAGTTCCAGCAAACACCATTGACAGTTACCGCATCATTATTGAAGACAAGACACGACCGGTTAACCTCTGCCGTGTGGCTTCGAAAGAATGCGAGGAGATTCAGAAGCAAGTACAGAAAATGCTCATGGATGATATCATACAACCTTCAAAAAGTCCTTGGGCGTCTCTCGTGGTTTTGGTCAAGAAAAAAACGGCAGCTTACGCTTCTGTATTGATAATCGCCAATGGAACCAAGTAACGGAAAAAGACGTCTATCCACTGCCCCACATGGACGATTCACTCGATCGGCTGCGTCATGTGCGCTATTTCTCTTCAATGGATCTCCGAAGCGACTACTGGTAGATAGAAGTCGACAATAGTGATCGGGAAAAATGGCCTTTGTGACGCCCGATGGCCTTTATGAATTCAGGGTGATTCCTTTCGGGTTTTGCTCGGTGCCAGCCACTTTTGAGCGTCTCTAGAACACCATGCTATCAGGGGTGAAGTGACAAACATGCTTGGTCTATTTGGACGATGTTATTGTGGCCAATTCTTCTCTGGTGAGATCATCGGTGCGTACCGGCTTAAAGCCGGTACGCACCGATGATCTCACCAGAGAAGGATTGGCCACCCTGGTGCAGTATCTGGCCACCCCCTCCCGTAGGCATTCGTCTATTAACTCACGGCCCTCGGTCCCCACCAGCTGCGGAGCAACTGACCACGGCGGCGGTCAGATCTGCAAAGCAGCAGAGGGTGCTAGGAATCTCTGGATACGGACAGGCCACCATTGGAACTTGAACTTAGCAACGTTTAACGTTAGGACGTTATCTAGTGAGGGAAGTCTAGCTGTATTATTCGAGGAGCTAGAAGGCATTAAATGGGATATAATAGGGCTGAGTGAGGTTAGGAGGACAGATGAGGCCTATACTGTGCTACAGAATGGGCACGTCATTTGCTATCGGGGCTTGGCAGACAGAAGAGAACTGGGAGTAGGGTTCCTAATTCACAGAAACATAGCTGGCAACATAGAGGATTACTATAGCATTAATGAAAGAGTGGTAGGCATTGTAATTAAACTGAATAAAAGATACAAAATGAAGGTAGTACAGGCTTACGCGCCTACATCCAGCCATGATGACGCTTCAGTTGAAAGCTTCTATGAAGATGTGGAATCGGCAATGAGTAAGGTGAAAACACAGTATACTATAGTAATGGGCGACTTTAATGCAAAGGTAGGGAAGAAGCAGGCTGGAGACCAGGCAGTAGGAGATTATGGCATCGGCACTAGAAACGCCAGAGGAGAGCTACTAGTAGAATTCGCAGAACGCAATAATCTGCGTATTTTGAATACCTTCTACCGAAAACGAGAAAACCGCAAGTGGACATGGAGGAGCCCCAATTGCGTAAATAAGAACGAAATAGACTTTATAATGACTGCACACCCAGGAGTCGTGAAGGATGTGGAAGTGGTTGGCAAGGTAAGATGCAGTGACCATAGAATGGTACGGGCTCGAATCCGCCTAGACTTGAAAAAGGAACGACAGAAACTGATACGCAAGAAGCCAATCAATGAGCTAGCACTGAGAGGGAAAGTACAGGAATTCAGAGTGTCACTGCAGAACAGGTACTCTGCTCTTAGCGAGGAAACCAACCTTAGCGTAGATACAATGAATGATAATCTGACGAGTATCATCACGGAGTGTGCAGTGGAAGTTGGAGGCAGGGTAGCTAGACAGGACACCGGCAAGCTCTCCCAGGAAACGAAGAACCTAATTAAGAAGCGTCAAATCTTGAAAGTGTCAAGTACAACAGACAAAATAGAACTGGCAGAGCTTTCGAAGCTGATTAATAGACGTAAAGTATGCGATGTAAGAAGGTATAACATGGAGAGAATTGAGCACGCTCTGAAAAACGGAGGAAGCGTCAAAGCAGTGAAGAGGAAACTTGGGATAGGCAAAAGGCGGATGTATGCACTAAGGGACAAAGAAGGCAAATTAACTACCAATATGGATAGGATAGTTAAAATAGCGGAGGAGTTTTACAGAGATCTGTACAGTAGCCGAGACAACCACGACCTTAATACTATAAGAACTAGCAGTAACCCAGACGACACCCCACCGGTAATGATAGAAGAAGTCAGAAAAGCTTTGGAGAGCATGCACAGAGGCAAAGCTGCTCGGGAGGATCAAGTAACATCAGATCTGCTGAAAGATGGAGGACAGATTGTGTTAGAAAAACTAGCCACTCTATTTACGAGGTGTCTCCTGACGGGAAAAGTACCAGAGTCTTGGAAGAACGCTAACATCATCTTAATACATAAGAAAGGAGATGACAAGGACTTGAAGAATTACAGGCCGATCAGCTTGCTTTCTGTAGTATACAAGCTATTTACAAAGGTAATTGCTAGCAGAGTAAAGAAAACATTAGAATTCAATCAACCAAAGGAACAAGCAGGATTTAGAACAGGCTACTCAACAATTGACCACATTCATACTATCAATCAGGTAATAGAGAAATGCTCAGAGTATAACCAACCACTATACATAGCCTTCATAGATTACGAGAAGGCGTTTGATTCAGTAGAAATATCAGCCGTCATGCAGACACTGCGGAATCAGGGCGTAGATGAAATATATATAAACATTCTGGAAGAAATCTACAGGGGATCAACTGCTACCATAGTGCTTCATAAAAGAAGCAACAGAATACCAATAAAGAAGGGTGTAAGGCAGGGGGACACAATCTCCCCAATGCTATTCACTGCGTGCTTACAGGACGTTTTCAGAAGCCTAGAATGGGAACAGTTAGGGATAAGAGTTAATGGAGAGTGCCTCAGTAACCTGCGCTTCGCCGATGACATTGCATTGCTGAGTAACTCAGGGGACGAATTGCAACTCATGATTACGGAGTTAGACAGGGAGAGCAGAAAGGTGGGTCTTAAAATTAATCTGCAGAAAACGAAAGTAATGTACAACAACCTCGGAAAGGAGCAGCGCTTTGCGATAGGTAATATTGCACTTGAAGTTGTAAAAGACTATGTCTACTTAGGGCAGGTAATAACCGCAGAGCCTAACCACGAGATTGAAGTAACTAGAAGAATAAGAATGGGGTGGAGCACATTCGGCAGGCACTCTCAAATTATGACAAGTAGATTGCCACTGTCCCTCAAGAGGAAGGTATATAACAGCTGTATCTTGCCGGTACTTAGCTACGGAGCAGAAACCTGGAGACTCACAAAGAGGGTTCAACTTAAATTGAGGACGACGCAGCGAGCAATGGAAAGAAAAATGGTAGGTGTAACCTTAAGAGACAAGAAGAGAGCAGTGTGGATTAGGGGACAAACGGGAGTTAAGGATATCATAGCTGCAATAAAGAAGAGGAAATTGACATGGGCCGGGCATGTAGCACGTAGACAGGATAACCGCTGGTCATTAAGGGTCACCAACTGGATTCCCAGAGAAGGGAAGCGGGGTAGGGGGAGACAGAAGGTTAGGTGGGCAGATGAGATTAAGAAGTTTGCGGGTATAAATTGGCAACAGCGAGCACAGGACCGGGTTAACTGGCGGAACATGGGAGAGGCCTTTGTCCTGCAGTGGACGTAGACAGGCTGATGATGATGATGATGATTGTATTCTCAGCAACATTCGAGGAACATATCAGCCGTTTATTCAGTGTCCTACAAGCCATACGTTCGGCCGACCTTACTCTAAAACCGGAAAATGTCATTTTGGTTTCAACAAACTCAGCTTCCCAGGCCACGCCGTCAGTCACGAGGCTGTTCGACCTGACCCGGCCAAGATAGATGCTGTAGCGGAATTTCCTGCACCCCGCAACAAAAAAGGTCGGGAGACGCATTTAGCGCCTATTACCGGCGATTTATCGAGAAATTTTCGCCGATTGCGGCGCAATTGACACGGCTCACACGTGAGGACGTTCCCTTCTTTTGGGGTGAACAAGAGCAAACTGCTTTCAATGAAATACGACAACGCCTGCAAACACCTTCACACTGACCTTCAAACACCTTCAAACAGCACTTCACACTGACGCCAGTAATGTAGGTCGCGGTGCCGTTCTGTTGCAATGGCAAGACAGCTGTGAAACTGTAATAGCCTACGCCAGCAGAACACTCTCTCGTACGGAGGAGAACTACTCGACTACCGAGAAGGAGCGTCTCGATGTGGTGTGGGTGGTCATCGAATTTCGTCCATATTTGTACGGCCGCTCCTTCAAGGTTGTTAGCGACCATCACTCTTTGTGGTGGCTCAACAACCTTAAAGATCCATCTGGCCATTGGGCGCGCTGAAGCCTAAGGCTGCAAGAGTTCAACATGACCATTATTTATGAAGCTGGGAAGAGGCACACCGATGCCGATTGTGTCTCGCGGGCGCCAGTCGAGACCGTCGCCCATGATGACGAAAACATCGACGCGGCATTCTTGGGAGTTGTCAACACGGCCACTACTGCACGAGCGCAGAGCAGTGACCCCAACCTGTTACCACTCACTGAATATTTAAAAGGGCGACGTAAAGACGTGCCGCAGTTATTTGCCAGAGGACTTCCATCTTTTTACTTTCGAAACAATGTTCTCTATAAGAAAAACTTCTCACCGACCAGCAACCCGCATTTGCTCGTCGTGCCTGCCTCCCGTCGAAAAGAAATTATGGAAGCGTGCATGATAAAAGAACTTCTGGTCTTCTAGGCTACACCCGAACGTTGTGCCAACTACGATACAAGTACTACTGGCCAAAGTTACCTGCTGCTGTTAACCAACACGTGCGAACTTTCACCGACTGCCAAAGACGCAAAGCGCCTCCAAGCAAGGCAGCCGGTCTTTTACATCCAGTAGAATCACCAGCGAAGCTGTTCGCCCAGATCGGAATGGTTTTCCTGGGTCCCTTTCCAACTTTCACAACAGGGAACATACAGATGGATTATTGCAGCCACCGATTACCTCTCGTTATGCGGAGACTAAAGCTATGCAGCGCAGCACAGCAGCAGAAGCCGCTCAGTTCTTCATCGAAAACATCGTCCTGCGCATGGCGCTCCGACAGCAGTCATTACAGACGGAGGACCTGCATTCAACACAAAGCTTTTGGAGTTGGTTCTCATACTCAGCGGTACAGCTCACCGGAGAACAGCTGCATACCATCCGCAGACGAACGAACTGACGGAGTGCCTAATAGGACACTCACAAACATGATCAGCATGTACGTTGACACGGAACATAAAAACTGAGATCAGATATTGTCGTACATGACCTTTGTCTATATTACCACTCGGCAATAAACCATTGGAATGACGCCGTTCAGTCTTATGTATGGTCGCGGAGTCACGAAAACGTTGGACGCCATGTTGCCGCATGAGTGTAACGACATCCATGTAGACGCGGAAGAATTCACTCAGCGCGCCGAGAAAGCCAGACAGCTCGCGCGTGTGCGCATCTGTCATCAACAGCATCAAGATGCACAACAGTACGAGCCCCAACACAAGTTCATTAGCTACACACCAGGCGACAAGCTCTGGATATGGATTCTGATACGTCGACGTGGACTGTCTAAAAAACTGCTAAGACGGTACTTTGGCCTATATTGCGTCACGCGACGCTCGAACGACGTAAAATACGAAGTTGTTCCCAAAACTGACTATAGTTCTAAGTATGAAAAGCATTTTCTCTAAGTCGGGCACGTTGTGCTTACGAAACCGTATTTATCGAGTTAATTAGCTCACAGCTACCGTGTTGGCGTGACTACTTCATACGCCTGGTAGAGCGCCTAAGTGGCGCATCGGGACGATGCCTCTTTCGGAGAGAGGCAAATGTCACGTGCTTGCTCAAGAAAGGCGATGGCAGTGGGGCATCTGCCATGACGGACTATAAAATGGATGAAAAAGAAGAACTCGCTTGCGCGTTCTATTAAAAGATCGACCTGCTTCTGGTCAATATTTCTTGAGGTTTTCCATTGCCGAGTACATATCCATTTTAGGGGCGAAGCTCCTTATAGCGGCACCCGTTTGTCCCTCGTAGCCGTTGTAGTGTGTAACATGCATAACAGTTCGACCTCCAAGGTGGTGCCAGTGACAGATTTCTTCTGTGCGTTGTTGAACAATAAAAGATAGTGCTCAATGTACATGTCAATGGCTTCTAATGGGAAATGAAAGACGGGAGCATTCGACTTTAAGTTAACGCGCACTCTGCGATCTCCATTAGCAGCCATTGGCATGTACATTAAGCACTATCTGACAAGAAAAGGTTGCTACGTTATATTCGCTGGGCGTAACCTCCTTAGTTTAAGAAAGGTTTAGCGAGAGTTGAGCCGCAGAGCCATGAATAGAATGAACTAGTATATACCATGAACTCAAGGTGGTTAAAGGTGGGAAGTATACCCGATGCGGAAGCCATAAGAAAGTGCGTGTGCGCCACCTCTCGTTTAGTCCTTGGAATGTCCGCTGGATGGTGGTGCTTCTATATACGCAATACATGACGAAAATATGCGAGATGGTGGTACTTGGAGTGTTGAATAGATGGACGAACGGACACACAGACGCATGGATGGACGCATGAACGGATGCAGGGGCGGATGCATGGACGAACGCAGGGACGGACGCACAAACAGACGCACGGGCGGATGGACGCATGGACGGTCACTTATATTGACGCATGGACGGACGAAAGCAAGAACGAATGGACGGACGAATGCTTCGCCCCACTCTCCATTATTCACTCCTTGAAGAGGCTGCCATTTTTAGGGCAAATTTGAATCAGCATTGGAGATAATATCGCAGTGTTAACAAACATAGTTTCATGTGACATGTCTTTTTGCCATCCTGCGCCGTTTCACTGGCAAAAGTGGAGCTTTGGTCAACGCGTCATAGTACTCTTGTAAACCTTTAACAGTAACTGGAGAGAGTTGGTTATAACGACCTAGAATCGATATCTACAAAACCGTCGCCTTCCCAGAAACAAAAAAAGCGTGACGATGTGTAGAGCGATATGTGACATAGTTGCACATCCTGATCATTGAAAAGGCAACCTGAGCTTAATTCACGAAGCCTCTCGTTCGTAAGAGCTAATGATAATATTACGTTAATAATAGTAGGCAACTGATGGGCGCTTACAATAAATCACTAATACATGAAATTGTATGCTAATCATACACTAGTGATATGCTTTGAGGTATCAAGGTTGGCTGACATATTCTCTAAGGACATGCTTTACAGTAGGTAGTTTGTGCTAATATGGGCCCTGGCGTTTCGTAGTTTTGTAAGCTAGGACACAATGCTTGGTTGAGATTTACTAAATTGAATTCTTTGGTCGTTCTCTACAAGCAAACACTTCCCGAATTATTCGAGCCTTAATTATTGACTACTGCTCCACGTTTTGTAAGACACGCAGTGTCAACACGCTGAAATGTCGACTTCCAAACGTTTTTAGATGCGAAGCAGCTCTTTGACTAGCTCGGGTAGCGCTCTCCATCCGTCTGCACCGCTCACACTGCTCGCGCTCGCCGCGGGTGAGCTCTCTCTCGTTTCATCCTCTGCCACCTCGCTTCATCTGTCTGGAAGAAGAAGCTGCGAGGCAGTGGTTATGCCAACTGCGCATGCCTTGAGAGTCTCGCGTTGCCGAGAATATGGACAGCGCGCCGCTGCTTGCCGCGTGATAGTGCCGATGGGCGGGACGCCGTCTTGGCATGCTTCCCGCTAGTTTTCGCGTATTTTTCTCGGCTGTCGCCGGCATTGAGAGGGTGAACGAAACCGAATACGTTCGTGAATGGCGACGTAAACACCGAGGAGGCACGAGCCAGGGAAGCCGAATGCGAGCGTCGGCAGTAAAACATTAGCGACACCCGCGAGGTACGCGTCAAGAACACTGATCGCGTTCGAGAATAAAGTTATTACGCGGATAACATTGACGAGTTACGAGCAAAGAAAGCTGAGCGCAAGCATCTTCAACGCGTCCCGCCTTTTGTGTGTTTGCGTTTAAAAGAAAAGTTTACTCGAGTAAACACTACACAGAATTTCGCTTCAAACCGTTGTTGCAGCACCCACCTCGACACCCGTTTCAATCGAGTCAACGCCATGCGATCCGCTGCTGCTTTGCATCTCATCAGGGTTTCCTTCGGGGAGATCTTGTTTATTATTGTGCACTCAAAATCGTTATAAATTGTGAAATAACTAAGCCTAAATTATTTCCGCATGTTCACGTGTTCCAGTGGAACCATCATTAACCACAAATATGCGTAGTGCTACTGCGCAAGCTTAAGAGTTTGTCCATGCACTTAACCCCTTGTAGGGCAGCTGGAAATATCTGTCCCATTTTTCGTTTCCCACGAAATTGCTCGCGAAAAACAATGAGACGCATCAAGCCCTTTTTCTGTGTTCTGCCATCTACATTGAGGTTTTTACACTTCCGTTGAATCTCGTTTGGAAGCTGTACAGTAGGTAGCGTAAGGTGTACATTATTTTCAAAATTGTGTTTCTCGTTTTATTGGCCGCACAAATTTGCGCATTGTGAGTCTCCGAAAAGAATAATTCAAGATGACAATCGAGTGTCTGCTTTTCTGTGCTTCTAAAGAAATATTTCCAGCTTGTAATAATCGGGTGTTTTCAACAATAGAAGCAATACTTACTCCTAGAAGCTTTTTTGAATGGTACCAAGGCAAAAACTGCATGACGATGGGATAAGCCCACTGTCACCGCTGCCTGCATTCGATGTGTAGTAAAACATTTCACCGACTGTTTTGTTTTCTGTCCGCTTGTAAAAACGCAGGTAAACAATTGCTGACGCGAGAGGAAGCGCTGGAATTATATATTAGCCTTTTTGACGACCTACGTCGAGGGATTCCGAGAGAGATACCGATGAAGACTTTGCACCCGAGCTTGCTCCACCTGATTCATATGAGCAAATCAGTGAAGCCGAAGCCGCGGAATTAACGAGGAAACCACAAAAGCGAAAGGCTACCTATTCAAGAAAGAAAAGGAAGCAAAAGAAAATGCCTAAAATTTGCGACGAAGCAGAAGTCAAAGAGGAGGAGGTTGGGGCATGGAATAGCGGCGAACCGGATGCCATCATTCGTGTTCCGAAAATTTGAAATCCATAATACAGTACAAATCTCCCGACGACGCCTTGCGAAGCTTTTGCTCTTTATTTTGACGAAGGTATCATGAACACACTGGTGACCGAGACAAACCGCTTTGCGAAACACAAAGGCCGATAGCTTTGCAAAGAGCTTACAATTGATGAGCTCCGTGCATACTTTGGCATACTTCTGCTGATGAGCACAGACCCCAGACATCATATGTACCTGTACTGGAGCAGTGACAGTTCTTTCAGTTGTCCTCAAGTATCAAAGGTTATGTAGTTCCGTCGTTTTCAAGCCATTATGAACTGTTTGCATCTTACCGATCTAACCAAGGAAAAAAAAGAAAGGTGATGAAGGGTACGACAAATTGGCAAGAGTGCGTCCTCTCATGCTTGCACTGAATGAAAGTTTCAAAAGACAATACGCTCCATCAGCGCACCAAGCCATTGATGAAAGTATGAAACGATTCAAAGGCCGGTCCTCACTGAAGCAGTACCTCCCAATGAAACCTATCACGCGGGGATACAAGGTGTGATACAGAACAGACTCCCAGACAGGTTACCTGATTGAATTTCAGGTCTACGAAGGTAAAGGTACAGACCGACCTGCGAACGTAGGTCTCGGTGAGTATGTTGTGCTCTCCCTCATAGACGGAATAGAGGCTGGTACGCAGCTATATTTCAGTACCTTTTTCCCGTCCACACGCCTATTGTAGGCCTTGAAAGAAGAAAGCATTTTGGCCGAAGGAACGGTTCACCCAAACCACAAGGACTTACCTGACGAAATCAAACGGCAATACAAGCTACAGAAGAGACATTATATCTGGCGGGCGAAAGGGAGCATCACAGCTTATCAGTGGCGGAACACGAAAAACGTACACGTGCTGTCCACCTTTCAGCACCTCAGTGACGTTGTTTGAAAGCTTTTAATGGCTAATCCATATCCGTTCAGTACCCAGTCTCTGACTACAATACCTGGATGGGCGGAGTCGACAAGTTTGACCAAAGAAAGAACGCATACCTGGTGGATCGACAATCTAACAAGTCGTGGTACCGAATTTTTCTACTTTCTGCTTGACGCAGCAATTGCAAATGCTTTTCTTTAAATGAAAGCACTCAGTGAAATGAGCTACCTTTGGTTCCGGCTCATCCTTGGTCGCTAGCTGATAAACGGGCAAACTTTCAAAGGATTCAGCAACCGCCCGTATCGAATCAACAAAAAAGGTGCCAAACATGGCCAGAAAATGGTAGGCGCTGCTGATGAAGTCCGATTTCTGGGAGCTGGACATCACCCTCAGAAGATTGCAAAAAGGAGGCGGTGTCGTTGGTGCTCGACTGCCAAGAAAGAAGCGCGCGCCAACCTTCTGTGTTCTGTGTGCAATGTGTCCCTTTGTTCAACGTGTTTTGGACCTTTTCATGCCGGCCGAATGTAACTCCGGAGCCCTCAAGGAGGTTTGGGACAAATGCGTCTCATTTTTTTAACTTTAATGTAGCGCCAGTGGGACAAATGTGTCCCAGTTTTTTTAATGAAGTACTTGTTGTACAGCCTTGAATTTTTTAAAACTATCTCTGTTGGCTTGATAATTAAAATAAGGCAACCTTCTTTTAAACATATCCTGCCCTACAAAGGGTTTATGAAGAATACTTTTTATTGTTTTGATGCAGCATTTTCTGAATATGCTAAACAGATACAATAGAAGAATGTTCTGATGCGTAATAAAGCAGAAAATTTCTTACGAGAACGAGCGATTTCTTGCAGTTCTTCTTCTTTGCACTCCGAAACAACACAAACGCCCCAGCGAAAGCCTGGTGTCCGAAGGTCGTTCATGTAGCTCATCAATGTAGGCGTCTGCAAGTGTTAAAGGGTGTCAAAAGTGAAGAGCACAATATTTAGATACACTTGGCAAAAAAATGTGCCACACTTGCATGCGTTTATTAGGCGGGCATTTGTGTATTAAAAAGGCTTAAAGATAGCACTACATGACTGTGGCCCTGCCATGTATCTCTGAAAGTACGACCTTGCTAACGCTAATACCCCAGCAACGGCCGGTTAAACAGTGACATGCCATCATTTTTTTTATTTATTCTTACTGTTAGCATACATGCCAAAACAGGAGTTGCTCATCTGGGCACACAAATTTCAAAAGTCAATGCAAAAATAGAACATCTCACAATTTCACACAAAGAAAGCAAAAGCAATGCAAAAAAGAATAAAAAATCCAGCATTCAATGCGCATACTGCAGCATAATTCGGCAGAAAATTAACACAGGTGAGCAAGTGAGTGCCTTATCACAGCTCAGTTCAACATTTCAAACGCATATTCAAAATTTTTAACATTGCTACACAGTACAACGTCATTCTGTAACTTATTCTATGTGTCAATAGCGGATACAATAAAAAATTCTTGAACGATTTTGTGTTATGCTTCAGAGGTATAATGTGTTTGGTGTGCTTTGTCCGCGAATGCGACGTGTCTAGAGTGAAAATTTTTGTTATCTCTGTTTTGTAGATACCGTAGAATATCTGAAAAAAGAATTTCATGCTGTTGATATTCATTCTTTCGTGCAATGTAAGAATATGAGCCCTAGTTCTTAGACTAGTTACGAACTGTGTTCTAAGGTAGGAATTAAAACTAAATCTTGAGGCTCTATTTTGAACCTGTTCACATTTAGCGTTATTATTGTGCCTATATGGCTTCCTTATCGGGCATGCATATTCCAGCAACGGAAGTACTGTGGTTTTATATGCTATAAGTTTTACTTCAGGTGTCGCGTCACCAAGCCTCCGACGAAGCATCCAAAGCTTTTTTTGCAATTTATCACATATATAATCTTTATGGCGGTTCCAACTCAAGCTATCTGTGACGTAAACACCCAGGTATTTATATTCTGACACACTGCAGAGTGGTTCATTATGTATGATGTAACGCAGAGGAGAGGCTTGGTTTTTTTAGTAATCGGCATAAAAACTGCTTTGCTTGTGTTCAACTCCATTTGCCATTTTTTGCACCAAGAGCCTATCAAGCCCAGATGTTCATTAAGCTTTTCCTGGTCGTAGTTTGATTCTGCCTTTGAATAGATGACTCTGTCATAAGCATAGTGCTTAATGAAAACATCTCGCAAGAAGCCGCTGTTCATATCATTAATATATAGTAAGAACAGCAGTGGCCCTATGACAGCGCCCTGCGGAACTCCTGATTCTACTGACTGGCTCGTGCTGTTTGTGCCCCTAATGCAAACCACTTGCTCTCTGTTTATCAATTAAGCCGCTATCCACTTTATGAGCTCATCATTGTGCAGGATCTTGCTAAGTGTATGCAGCAATTTTGTATGTGGTATTTTGTCGTATGCTTTTCTGAAAACAAGAAAAATAATGTCAACTTGCCCTCTGTTATCTAAGATTTGACTAATCAAATGTGAAACCTCGGTGAGAATCGTCACTGTCGAGAAACCTCGCCTGAAACCATGTTGTTCTGCCATTAGTTTGTGCTCTTCGAAAATTCTGTTAGGTGCTTAGTAAGTACATGCTCCAGTGTTTTACAGCTCGTGCTTATCAAAGACACAGGCCTGTAGTTGTTTACACAGTCTTTAGCACCTCCTTTATGAATCGGTATGACCTTAGCACATTTCCAGTCATTAGAAACCTGTCCGTCACGCAAAGATTTGTAAAACATATCAGTGAGATTGTAAGAGCACCATTCAGCATACCTTTTTAAAAAGACATTCGGAATGCTATCTAAGCCAGTTGATTTCTTTTCATCAAGGTTCAGAAGAAGGTTACAAATGCCTTCCTGTGTAACGACAATATCAAGGATTCGCGAGGCAGGACAACTTAGGCTGAATTCCGGCAGTATACCGTGATCGTCTGTAAAAACCGATCTGATATAATCATTAAAAGTACTGGATAACTGAATACTATCGGTAACAGTGCTGGTTTCGTTATTTAAATACACAGTATTTGATTTTTCTTTTGATAAACATCACCAAAATTTCTGTGGTGCTGTTTTAATGAACTGCGTTAAAGATTCATTCATGTATCGCTTCTTTGCATCAGCCAGCTCAGCTCTAAACAACAAAGAGAGCGTTCTGACGTCAGTCGATCTGAGACTTCGTTTACTACTTTTTCGTTTTGCCCGCATGCGCCTTAGTTGTCGTTTCATGTGAAAAATGTTTCGCGAAACCCATGGATTCCTTCTTTGAACCTTTTTTTTCGGTCAGTATGTAACGTTTTATTAGTATGTGTACAGTTTCTTTAAACCTTTTCCATGCATCATCAACTGTTGAACTATCACATACAGCAATACGCTTAAAATCTTCATAATCAATGTCAAAAAATTTCAGAATTGAAACATCATCAGCTTTAGAGTATTTGGCCACCAGTACAGACTTTGTGGCTTGCACTTCATGACGCATGGCCAATAGCTGAAGAATCACCATGCTGTGATCTGAAATACCGTCCATCAGTTCAAAAGTGCATTTTTGTTCAGCCAGTGATGGACTCAAAAATACAAGATCAAGTAAAGAGCCACCCTTTTCGTGTAATCGTTTGCACTCCTGTACAACTTGAACCATACTGAGCGAGAACACTCCATCTAGGAGAGCTCCGGATGGTAATACATCAACCTGGCCTGCTTTATACTCCACCCAGTTATTATAGGAAGAATAAAATCACCGGCCATTACAATTTTTCTTTTTGAATTCTGAAAGTCGCTATGTAAAAAGTCATAAAAAGCTAGCATGTTGTCTTCCGAAGAATCGGGAGGACGATACACTGCAATGAATGTGAACGAACTGCCGTATAAAGTCATGTCACATGAAATTCATTCAATTTCAGGTGGCGAAGAACATTCTGAGCACTCAGTTGATCTTTTACAGATAATCGCAACACCACAACCCCTAGATCCGTGATCTCTACGATAAGCTATATAGTTTGGAGGAAGAAACTCGCAGTGTTCAATGCATTCATTCAACTAAGTCTCAGTAACAATCAGCCGACTAGTCTGCGCTGGATCGGTTGCCGAGCGTCTGGCCACAATAGGCTGGCAAGATGACAAGGCCCACAAAAAGACGTCGGCGATCGGTGAACGAAAGGCGGTTGTGTGGCACTTTCTTATACAGGCAACAGTTTTGTCGATGTACCAGTTCTTAGTGTGCCATGCCGCACTCGTCGAGTTTTTTTTTTCGACCGAAAAGGGTGTTTTATCGATGACTCTGCAACAGCTTCACATTGGCGTTGCTATTACGTAATTTTTTGCGCTTCACACAAGAAATGTAATTTAAAAGTTGAAGGTTAGTCACTTTTTAGAATATGCTTACGTATACTATTGTTTAGAGTAGGTCGGCAGTGCTTTTTGGAGGATTTATTGTCCCGAAGAAGTAGAGAAGTGCTTAAGACTAAGGCTTTGGGGCTCCTGAAGGGGCTCTGAAATTTTCTTTAAAGTAACCATAGAATAAATTCACTAGAAGAGGCTTTTGCCTCACAAATTCAACGCCCCTAAAATTTTAAGAATATGTGCTGTACAAGCGGAGTTCCAAAACTTGTCGCACGCTGCAACTCCATTCTTTCTCGTTTCGACGAAAAAGCTGGAAGCTAAGGGCTAAGCAGGGAGGGATGGCATGGGAAAAAAATAATTCACGCGCGCCTAGTGACCTTGAGCACTCTTTCTTTTCTTTCTTCACATACGCGGCTTTTTCAGTGCGAGCACGCATGGACGCGTCACAACAAATGTCTTCCCGTGGCGATCTCTGTATTGACCAAGGCCGCCACGTTCAAAGCAGCCAATGACTGATAGATGGCCTTCTACTAGTGATTCCCTAGCACCTTTCGTCAATTTCGAAGAAAAAGCAATTTTCAGCTGCCTTTTATAATGTACCCTAAATTCCAGGCCACATGCTGCGCTATAATATTTGGCTCTCGTAAACTCGGGACCCTTGACTACCAATCAACAGCGTTTTCTCACCATGCTCAAAAAGTGTTGAAGGACCCTTTTAAGTAATCCAGGCTATCGTATGTGAAGTCTCTATATTTTCCCTCTTTCTTAAGCAGCGGTAACCGTTGTAGCGCTATCGACAACGAATCTCATCAATGAACGGTCGTTTTTGAGAGCTATATTCTTTCTAATCCTTTCAGCACCTGCTGAATCGCATCCCTTCTCACTAATGACAGATGTTGACGTTGCGAGGCGAGAGAGATGGAGCAGGAGGCAAAGCACCTCCTTTGGTTCTGACCGCGGACAATTCATTTGTATTGTCAAAACATGTAATAAATATAAATAAAAAAATATGTACAATGGCGGTGTAAACGCCACGGGTTGAATGTGTAGAGTAGAGGTTGGAGCTAGCGTAGGTTTAAAGACGCTCCCTGTGTTAGCATTGCAAGGTGAGTAAAGGGAAAAGAGGAGAGAGAGAGGAGGGTATGCGCATGCGCAATGGTGGTGTTAACGCCACTGGGAGGAAGGCTAGGAGAGAAAAGAGGGTGAGTGCTAGCAGTTTTTAGGAGTGGAGTGGAGAGTGTAATGAGCAGCTGCTTAAGGGAGAGAAGGAGTAGAGTTGCGCATGCATAGTTTGAGTGCGGATGCCACCGGCACCGTGGAACAAAGGCCGCAGCAAGAGATGCTACGCTTCTGAAACAAAAAAAAACCTCCGTGACTCTTCTGTCTAGGAATCATTCTAATACGAAAATTAAACGTCTTTTCACTTATGTAGTTGAGTATTTATTTTGCATAATTTGCCACAAGGATGAAGGCATGAATTCTACAGCAACAATTTAGGAAGTCACGCGAAGAACTGCAACGAGTTCGAAATTTCCAGCGTGGCGCTGGAAGTTTCGATATATAAATGACCGAAAAGCGAGTCTACTAAACACGTTCACAGCAAGACGCGCAAAAAGAAATCACAAGAGGTGAAAATGTGTTTAGTGCTCATTCCGATATATTATGTATCTCAGCTGAATCGGCAAGATCACTGCTGCCAGCATTTCCGCACGCACAATGTTGCACTTAAACCAATATAGCTTAAATCTCAATTTTGCTAATAAGTAGCAAAGTCAATTATAACTGATGGACGCACTGTTGTTTTTTTGCTCACTTTTGCTTGCTTGATTGATTGATTTGTGGAGTTTAACGTCCCAAAACCACCATATGATTATGAGAGACGCCGTAGTGGAGGGCTTCGGAAATTTTGGCCACCTGAGGTTCTTTAACGTGCACTTTTGCTTAAATGTTATGATCTCCACAAATCGGTGCATGATGCAAGTCTAATTCATCTCAGCAACTTTTCCAAGTTTGGCATTCAATCATATTGCGACAGGCCTGAGACAACATTGCGCTATGCCTCGGCGTGTACGAATGTGGCATTGTAAGATTGTAAGAGAGAAAAGAGGACAAAGAAGAGTAGACAATGGACACGTGTTCCTGGTCATCGGTTCATCTCGACATCCAGTGCTTCTTTGGGCAGAGGTTGCTTTCTTTTCAAAATGACGTGGCCCTTTCTGGTGGAGGTGCGCGGTATTTACCTGTAACTCTCACTATCAATAATCTAGGGGGGTCACAGGTGGGGCTTTGCAGGGATGACGATTGTTACACGTTTTATCGTAATGCCTGATAACCTGTGTGTGTTTCGGCCAGTAGCAGTGAGTACAAATCCGGGTAAGGGTACGCGTGTTGGCAAAGTGGCCGGACGAAGCCTCCTCGAGGCAGGCAGATAAAATGCGAGTACGTAGACCTGAGGGAACAACGAGCAGCTGTTTGGTATCACACAAAGCTTTCTTTAGATCCAAAGCAGCTCTTGGACTAAAGCAGCTCTACTAGCCTGTGTGGCGGTCTCCCTCACGTGCGCCCAAATCCCCTCACCACAGGTGTTGGAGCTGTCCCAAGTAGGTCGATTCGCACCTGTGCCTTGACATCATTGTCTCTCTCACCGGCAGCAGCGACTGACCTCTCCGCCCGCTTGCAACACACTTGTGTCTGACTACACCCTCTCCACCACCCGCAACTCTCAACCACACGCCGAGTCGAAACACTAGACAGATTTAGTTTCGCGTCCACAGGAGCCATACGAACGTCATCTGTCATTTAAAAGGCCCAGCAGGCTTTGTCCATACGGCTTCTGTGGACGCGCAACTAAATCTGTCTACATTTTCAGCTTGTTTACTTCAGCTGTTTACTAAACTGTCTACATTTTAAGCTGTTTACTAAGTTTTAGCTTGAAACTATAGCAAAGACCAACCCGCCTCCTTTGTCGATGCGTTTCAAACAAATCTTTACCCGAGTAAACGTTACACCGAGTTTCGTTTCAAAGCGTTCTTTCAGCACACGCGTAGACGCCTTTTTCAACCGGGTTAACGCCGTGCGCACCACTGCTGCTTAGCATCCCATCAGGGTTTCCTTCAGAGAGATCGTCCATATTTTTTGTAGAGCATGGCGTTGTGGCGAAAAATGACCCTAAACACCCAAATGCCTGCAGTGGACTTGAGCTGTGGTATTCAAGATATTTTCTGAGTTGTTGAAGCTCAGAACCGTTCCGCTTGTCTTGAGCCACGTCAGATTCAACGTCCGCGAAAAGTAAACAGCCATCAGTATGGTCATCGCTCCATGCTATTGCAAGAAGTGTGCGCGAAAGGCCATTGGCCTCAGCTACCACAGTTAGACTTGTAGATGACTGCTGTGTCAAATTCTTGAAGGCGCAAGCTCAATCTCACGAGGCGGCCTGAAGGGTCTTGGAAACTGGCCAGCCAACAGAGGACATGATGGTCTGTAACGACTTTGACTAAACAACCATACAGATATGCTCGAAACTTTGCTATCGCGCAAATATCAACAGGGCATTCTTTCTCCAAGGTCGAGTAGTCGGCGCATATGACAGAATGTGACTTGCATAAGCGATAGAACGCTTGACTCTTCTTGCCACTCGACGAGCACTGCACTAAGGCCAATGTTGCTTGCGTCAATTCGCAGTTTGGTGGCAATGTGAGCCCCTGGTCTCACGAGGCAGAGGAAAACCAGTCATTGGGTATACGGTAGTTCGAGAGTTTGCGAACCGGGCAACTTCTAACTCCGCTACTCAGGAGATCGCTCCTGTCCTTTGCGACAACTCGGTCATTTAAACTATTAGAGGCTAAAACAAACTTATTACCAACAACACCTAGCACGAAATATATAGGAGTTGGTCCGCTGGAAACAAAATGAAACCGACTACTTTCGAAGTTTGTGCACCCTCTATAAAATGCAACCCTCGGCATACTGTACTCTCTGCCAATGGGGCTTAGCTAAACCTACAGGGTATGAAGTTATGTAGCAATGCCAGACCATTACAGCCTTGTGAACAATACAGAACCCCACAGTGAGTGATGGTAATAAATGAATTAGCAACTTGTGGTGTACACGTATCCCGAAGAAGTACGGCCACCAGCGTGGGTCCGGTCTTAGCGAGCCGCAGGGCACGCGTTAACCATCGCCGTGGCGAGAACACGATACTGCTCAAAGTCGCAACACTTTATTGTGGCAACACCAAACGCAGTACAGCCCGTTGAAAAGGCGCGACGGGAAAGCAAATAGGCTTATCCACGCCAAGGGCACAAAAGTACTACACAGGTTGCCACGAGCACGTCTCCGCGGTAAAGGTGATCCACGGAGACACCGGGACCAAGGCCCGGTTGCTCGAGCGAGGGCAAAAGCGCTCGCTTTGGCTTCGGAGGGAGACGGCTCGGCGTAGCTAGGCCATGCACTGGGACACCATACCGCCCTTCGGCCTAGCGTTCGCAAGGGGGGGGGGGGGAGCGACATCAAGTAAGCATTCGCCGCAGGCGCAAGGCGCTGTTGGTGAAGTCCGAACGAGCCCCACAGGGGGCTGACGGACGGAAAAGAAAAGCGTGCTTACCCAATGTCGTCCCTGGAGAGGTCTCTCCCGCTTCCGACGCAGCGCGCGAAAACCTTTCGGGAGACTCCACGCGCGGCGCTATAGTCAACATCCGCTACCGGGTGAGGGGGTAAACGTCACTCCGCTCCCACAGCGCGGCAGACAGCGGAGGAGGGGAGACATGTGCGAACGTGAGAACGGAGAAAGAGGCGGCAAAGCCCGCGCAAAGGCAGCGCGGGCTCAATTCCCACAAACTTAATTTGTTTTCGGTTAAAAGAAAAATGCAAAGAGAGTGGTGCGAAAGAACTACTTGGAGCAGTCCACGACTACACTCTCAGACCACTGCAAGATGGCCTCCTGACCGTCTGGCCTCAAGCTGTGCTAGGCAGACTCCCCTTGTTCCTCACTATAAGTTATCTACTGAATAGAAAAGAATTGTGCCTGCTATTGATATTCAATCGGAAATTGTTTAGATTTTTTTACTTCCAAAAAGCGTTTGACTATGTTTCGCATTTAAAGCTACTTTAAGGGGTAGATGCCAGTCTGGGTAACGGTCAGTCTGAAGAAGATTGCATTAGTGTCCCCCGTAGCAGCCTACTTGGTCAACAGGCAGACAGCTAGGTGACAATGTTTAGTTTCGTCTACTCTTGCAGCTGTCGCATCGGGCGTTCCATGAGAGTCAACGCTGGGGCCCTTGTTTGTTTTAATAATTCAATCAACAGTGTTAATGAGGCGTTTGTCTAGAATAAATTCTCTGCAGATAATTACTCCATTGAACGCAGAATTTGATAATCTTCGTGACCACATCCAACCTAATGAAGCATGTCAAGCAATTGAAATATGGTACGAAGTGGGCCAAATAAAAACTAACACTCAAAAACAAATGTCATGAAAAAAACATTGGCCACCTCAACTTTTCTACTACCTCAATACGAGGGACTTGCCTGCAGTGAAATTAGCGCAATATCTTAATTATCTAGGCGTCGTACTCACATGGCGTCTTTGGTTTCTTGCACAAAAAATGAAAGAAAGTTGGATACTTTAGTCGAACTGTTCGCCAAGGTACTAGAGATAATAATTTATTACCTTATGAAACATTCATACTACTCATTTTCGAATACGCACACACTGTTTGGGACGAACATGCTAAAAAGCATCGCACATTGGAGTGTTCGAACAAAAAGCACGACATTTATAATTAATGTGTACATTAGCACACATCAGCAAGTGCACAAGTGTGAATGGCTGAACTAGAACCACTTAATTTGCTGGGTCCAAGAGAAAGTAAAGCTTGTGCATACAAGAACTTTCACACTAAAATAGCGTGTCCACATCACCAAAATGAAAAAGTTACAGTTTTGCCACCTATACGAAGCAATGGATGCGATGGAAACAAAGCGGAAGGTGACGCGCAGAATGGAGAGCAGATCGAAACATGCCCCGCGTTTTCACGCACAAGTTACACACAGAACGTACTAACAGGTACAGATGCACGCGAATAAGCGTCCCAGTTGTTACTTCGCTGTGTCTTAAAAGCACGCCCTTTTTGCAAACGGAGGCTGTGCAACAATTACCCTGACCTTTGTGCGCCCCGTAACTACAACAGAATTGCTCCATGCAAGCCGAACGCCAACCAAGACGTAGCAACCTCGCGACTGGTATGTGGGGGCGCCTGAGAGATCGTCCAATCACCTTCCCTGCGCGGGCAAAGTTCGCGTGAGAGATGAGAGCCGCCGCGCGCTCATTGCGGCATCTTGATGAAAACACTGAAAACAGAAGAGGCCCCCACACCCGATATTCCCGCTAACAGTGGTAGGTGGTATATGAGAACACCTTGCTGTTTATACGTTCAATAGAGGTGCCCCTCACTAGCTCAGTGGCTAACGCCTCACAGTCATGACAAGAAAGTCATACACACACACACACACATACAATATATATATATATATATATATATATATATATATATATATATAAAACAAAGGGAAAGAAGTGTATACCTAAGGGCTCGTTTTTTCGTGTTTTAACACAATATAATGAGATCTAACAGACAGTAATGCCAAGGAATGTACAGCGGAAGTTATTAGAACCAATGGAATGTAAATAAGAAGAAAGAAAAGTGGATGAAAAAATAACCAGCCGTAAGCAGGAATCGAACCTACGACCTTCTAATAACGCGTTCGATGCTCTAACCACTTAGCTACCACAGCGGTCTTCCCTCCATTCACTTTTTTGGGTTTATATGTGAATTTAGAAGTAGGAGTGACAGTCAGCGGCACCTATAAGCCAAACGAAAACACTCTTATGCGCAAGTTTTGGCGTCACGTAGCACGTGAACTTATTATGAGCGGGCAGCTGATTAATTGTCCCTCTTATACAACCTAAACACACCAAATCTGTCAGTACGAGACCCTCGTTCAATGAAATACGATGCATGACATCGATCGCGACGCCCACGCCGGCGGCGAAATCCAGCCGATAGGGTCCTTATAATTGCTATTGCAATAAAACTACGCGAACATTACTTGCGAACCACTCTGTTTCAAAACACATTTTTCTAGCAAGCGTTGGGGAAATGGCAAGGTGCAAGAGAATACTTTAGGTGAGCTAACGATGCGTAGCGAGCGCTTGGCGGAGAGGGACTGATTATGTTCTCGTTTGCGGCGTGCCAATAGATGGCTCGCTGGACTGAGGACTTTGGCAGGCTGCTGACGATTCCCCAAAGCACATCTAGCACTTGAGCGACGGTTTCGGAACCTGAGAAAACCAGGTAATCGTACGATATCCACCACGCGACACGCATAGACCGGCGCCGTGAAAGAGAGGGTGACAAGGGAGGAGGTTGAAGATAAGGCGAGGGTGTTGTGGTGACGATAAATGAGCGCCGCTACTTTCCTACATAACGGGGCTTTCCTACACCAAGAAAGGAAAGAGGGGAGCCGGGGAAAGTTTGTAGCGCCATCTCGCAGGCTTCTAGCGAAGCAAGCAATACCAGGCAGGCGACTGTCTGGGCATTCGCTCACCTAAAGTATCCTTACACCATGGATCATAAGATGAGCTCCTAGCCAACATCGGGCAACGCTTGTCTTCAGCTAAATAAATTCGGGCACTCAAAGCTAATTTATGCAATGCCTAACTAATGTTGTGATGATTTCTTTTCGGTGTTAAATCGTGCGGCTCCACCGACAAGTTTTATTTTGTACGACAAATAAGTACTTTTTACGTGACAAATAGATTATACAGTGAGGAGGAGGAATAAATGAGGAAGGACAGGGAGGTTAGCCAGTGAAGTACTTAAAGTAACATCAGTTAAGAGAAATAATATTTCGTATCAGTTTTACAAAACTTTATATATATATATATATATAAATATATATATATATAGATAGATATCCGTATAAGGAAGAAGACGCACGTACGAAGTCATTTTATTGTTGTTTTGGCCGCGGGTCCGGCCTTCATCAGAATCTATATATATATATATATATATATATATATATATGTGACGTATGAAGTGATGGTTGGTAGAAGCTGAGGAGGAAGAAGTGCAGAACGGAATAAACATGGAGTATGAGCCAGGCCACGTCTCTCATTCATCGTAGCGTCACACGAGTCGCCGTCACCATCTCTCTAGAAGCACGCATTCTAGATACAATGCGTCTGTCGCAGCCACGACTCGAAATCCGACGCATTAGACATCCAACCTTCCAGCGCTACAAGGACTCCCAACCTTGTTCGTTTTTCGCTACTATCCAGGCTGTGTCATCATCATTTTCCACGTCGAATGCAGGGTTATGCTCTCCAGAACGCAACAGCCAACCTCGTCCACCTGAGGTCTCCTAGATGCCACTGGACTGCCTTCCTTGTGAAGATTTTTGTGCAAGTGCATGGAACTGCCGTGTTACATGGAACTACTCTATTTTGTGAGATTTTTTCCTATGATGAGACACCACTTGTGCATGCTCCATAGTTTGTAGCTCGCGCATTTTTTCGGGGGGAGGGGGAATCGTGTGACGTATGAAGTGATGGTTGGTAGAAGCTGAGGAGGAAGAAGTGCAGAACGGAATAAACATGGAGTATGAGCCAGGCCACGTCTCTCATTCATCGTAGCGTCACATATATATATATATATATATATATATATATAGATATATAGATATATATATATATAAAGTAAGGCGCTTTGGCACAGCACGTCTTTAATGAACCGTATGATTCGTCACAAAAGGTCGAAGGCAACAGCCGAACAGGTACAAGCGTCGCGATGCACCAACCATGAACATTGTCATCTTTCTGCCTGAGAGTGGTCCCCTCTACCTTTCAGAACAGAGCTGATCTTCTTCATTGAATATATCTCCTCTCCTAAAAAAGAGCGATCCTGGCGACGCAGGCACAGGAGACTATAATAGTAGGGTCGTAGTAAGGCTTGAGTCGGTCTAGATGCACTGTCTTACGTCCGCGGCATCGTTGATCAGAAGACGCCGCAAGCGGCTCAACAATATAATTGACTGTTGATGATTGCTGTACTACGTGGCAAGGTTCATGGTACTTCAAAAGAAGTTTGGCTGATTGGTTAGGGCTTGTGGAAGGGGCCCAGAGCCACACAAGTGAGCCAGGGATATAATATGCTGGTGCCTTTGAGCTGTCGTGACGGTGTTTCTGTCGTTATTGATCAGAAGTGGTGTGAAGTGCTGGCGACACTCCTCCGGGTACTTAGCTGCTTCGGAAGTGGTTGTCGACTCATTTGCGTCGGGATGGTACAGAATAATGGTGGCAAGCATGCAGAAAAGTTTGCGTCCATGAAGTATGAAGTATGAGGAGAATCCAATGGTTGTCTGAGTTGCAGTATTGTGCGCGAACGTCACGAAGGCAAAAACGCTGTCCCTGCTTGAGTGAGCGGAATTGATGTACATTGCAGCATATCACTCAGTGTTCGAAGTAATTGTTCCGTCAGGCCATTAGTTTGAGGGTGGTATGCAGTGGTGGTTCAGTGAAATATGCGACATTCCCAAAGAAGTGGTTCAACAGCTTCGGAGAGAAATACGTGCCCTCGGTCGCTACGCCATGACACAGGTTCACGCGGTGCACCATGATATAGAATGAAGTGTTGTAAAATAAAGGAACCGACTACCCTCGCCTAGGCAGATTGCAGACAAGAGGATTCTGCGTAGCGCGTCCAACGATCGAATGCCACGAATATATATCGGTTCCTAGCCGAGGTGATGGGCAACAGTCCATAAAGATTATTACCCACGCGTTCAAACGGTCTGGCAGGACTATGTATAGGCTCTTGAGGAGCAGGAGACTGAATAAGAGTATCTTTGCGCCATTCACAAGCGAGACAGGAGCGGATGCAGCGGCGAGCAAAGCGCTACATTTCACACCAGTAGTAGCGGTTGCACAGGTGTGTATAGGTTTTCAGTATTCCCGCATGTCCTCAGTGTGGATCAGCATGAAAAGATGCGCAGATATCTGACCGAAGATGTCAGGGAATAACCAAGAGCCTTCTGCGCTCTTTAAAAAGGTAATTCTGACGATAGAGCAAATTATCTTGATGCTAAAGTGATGGATTTGCCGCCGCAGTTCTCGAGGATTGTGGTGCGATGAAGGCCGCCATAACAAATCTATAAGAGAAGCAACCCAGGGATCTTTCTGTTGCTCCAGGGGCATTTCAGTGACAGACAAGGAGTACACGTCATAGAACGATGTACACGGAGAGGAATAGTCAGGTGGAAGAGGTGACCGGGAGAGAGCGTCAGTACCAGGTGACCAGGACAGGGCGCCGGTAAACGACGTGAATGTCGTACTCCTGCAGACGTAGTGCCCAACAAGCAAGTAGGCCGGATGGATCTTTAAGGATTGGTTGCTTGGTATGTGGGGTTTAACGTCCTAAAACCACCATATGATTATGAGAGACGCCGTAGTGGAGGGCTCCAGAAATTTCAACCACATGGGGTTCTTTAACGTGCACCCAAATCTCAGCACACGGCCCTGCAACATGTCCGCCTCCATCGGAAATGCAGCCACCGCAGCCGGGATTCAAACCCGCGACCTGCGGATCAGCATTCGAGTACCTTAGCCACCAGACCACCACAGCGGGTTGGATCTTTTAAGGAGAAAAGCCAGCATAATGCGTGGTGATCTGTGACCACGCTAAATGGGCGTCCGTAAGGATAGGGTCGAAACGTTTCTGTGGCCTATACGATGGCTATGCATTCCTTTTCCGTCACGGAGTAGTTGGTTTTGGCCTTGGTGAGCGCACGGCTGGCGTAAGAGACGACGTACCCGTGAAATCGAGGTTTAAGTTGTGCAAGCACAGTGGCGTACCAACACTGCTAGCGTCCGTGCGCAGTCCAGTCGGGGCGGGAGGGTAAAAATGTCGCAGTATTGGAGGTGAAGGTACAAGGCGTTGAAGTGTGGTTAATGCACCCTCGCATGTTGATGACCACGCTGTGCGGTCGCGGTCGCCGGGAAGGAGTTTAGTTAAAGGTGCTATGATTAATAAAAAGTTGCGGAAAAAACGGCGAACAAAGTCCAATAAATCTGCAAAGTTATTTCAATGTTGTTGGTTAAGGGAACTCAGCAACCACACGAAGTTTTGTCGGATCAGGAAGAGTACACTCTCTGGAGACGAAGTGGCCCAAAATAAGAAGCTTTCAAGCAACAAAGGAACACTTCTTCTAATTCAGCTGCAGACGAGCATTTAAGATGCACCGGAAATTTACGCGAAAATATTACACTGTCATCCAGGTAACACAGACATGCATGCCGTTTCAGGCCATTGAATATGTTATCGATCACGCGCTCGAACGTGGCAGGCACATTGCAGAGCCCAAATGGCATGACAAGAAATTTATACAAGCCATCGGGTGTGACAAAAGCAGTTTTGGGGTGGTCAGCCTTCGCCATTGGTACCTGCCAGTAATCGTAGCACAGATCTAACGAAGAGAAGAACTCGGCTCCCTGGAGGCAGTCGAGGGCATTGTCTATGCGAGGTAACGAGTAGACATCTTTGCGTTATGCTGTTCAGCTGTCGGTAGTCTACGCAAAAACGCATTGCGCCGTCTTGCTTTTTAACCAGAACTAACAGCGATGCCCCCGGGCTGTTAGAGGGCTCAATAACACCACGTTTAAGCATATCATCGACTTGTGCAGCAATGATTTGACGCTCAGCTGTTGACACATGATATTAGCTGCTGACGTAAAGGGGTGTGGGAGCCGGTGTCTATGTGATGAACTACGTTTGAAGTACGGCCCAAGGATGTTTGTTGGTAGTCGAAGCTGGTACGATCTAGCGAGGCGGTGATGTCAGAGCGCTAAGGGGCCGTCATGGGCTTTCTATGGATCGGAAAAGCGCATCGGTGCGTGATGGTAACGAAGCTGAAACGGGACAATGGATGCCGTTAATCTCGAGAGAAGTCCATTCCTCAGAGACGACACTTGATGGAAAGAAATTGAGGATATCAACGCTGCCAAGACACTCTCCCTTCAGCAGGATGGATGGGCAGGGAAACGGGTTCGAAACGTAAATTGCACTAGATGAGTCTTGAATCGAGAAGACGGCGAAGGGTAGCAAGCAGCACTTGCGGCGAATAGCGGTTTCAGCTGGTGTGAAAAGAACAAGTGAACCAACAGATTCGTCACAGAAAAGTGGGACTGAAGCAGATGAGAAAGGGGGTAGCATGGTGTGAGCAGCGACGAATACGTAGACATGGCGAGTCAAATAAAACAGAGTCAAACAGCGGCGAAAATTTGACCTCGGAACGTGTACAGTCTATAAGAGCATTGTGAGTACGTAGGAAGTTTTATAATTGAATGATATTGTGGGAACATTGCGCAAGCACGACAAATTCAACTGTATAAAAATATCTCCGATGACCACCCGTGCAGTGCACACAGCAAAAGGCCACATGTGTTGCGCATTAGAAGTGCTCAAAACGAAGTCGCGAAGAGGCATTGTTACCTTTCGTAGTTGTTGGCAAAGTTTCTCAGACATGACAGAAACTGCGGCTCCTGTGTCCACAAGCACTGAATCTGGTACACCATCAGCAGAAACAGCAATAACATTACACGGTGAAAAACAAGGCCTTGAAAGGTTCGAAAGCTGTGCAGTTCTTGCCTCCAGAACTGTGGTTCCTAGTTTTTCTCTGGGTCAGGCGGGGGACGTCGCTTCGTGGGAGAAAGAGAATGGCGTGGCGGTGACGGGGACCGGCGTGCGTTGAAGTGCCGTCGAGTTAAAGAATCATGAGCGTCATATGGGGCAGATGAAGCAGGCTCTAATCGGGGCACGAAATTGTATCCGCGTAGCCTCATGTCATCATGCTCAGGTCGCGGCGCGAATTCGTAAACGTGTGACCCCATGTCATCATGCTGCAGGAATCCCCGTCACCAAAAAATCTATGCTAGGTGGCCCGGGAAATCACACGCGCATCATATGGGGCGATTGTCTTGAGTGCGCCATGGATTCTCGGAATGATGTGTCGGTCTAGAAAGAGGTCAAGTAGCCTGTTGCACAAGCTGAGGCGATGGCACGAATGGGCGTGCTGGGGCGTAGGAGTTGAAAGAAGGAAATCATTGAGGGGTGAACAATGCCTCAGCATACGTGAGCGAAGCAGTCACAGGTGGCGCAATGGCTGCGGCAAGCACCTCGGCGACTTTCTCCTAAACAACACTTTGTATTGAGGTCGGTAGCAAATGTGGGGCGGGATCAGTGGCGCAAAGCAAACGGGAGAGCTGGCGGGCGACTTCTTTACGAACATACTGTTTGATGTTTTCTTCTAAAGCGGCATGGTCCTACGCAATTCCAGGAGACGTGAGAGCGGCAATGGTTACGCCTGATGCAGTGGCGCGCTGAGTAGATTACCGTTGCTTCGGGAGTTCATCATAGCTGTGGCACAGCTGTATGTCGTCGTCTACCGTTGGCGGATTTTTACCGATGAGCATCTGGAAGGCATCGTCAGACACACCTTTTAGGACATACTTGATCATCTCTGCCTCCGTCACTGAGGAGTCGATGTGCCAAAAAAAGCGACCACATCTTCAGTGTAACTGGTGAAGCTCTCACCGTCTCGTTGTGCTCATCCTCGCAGACGCTGTTCAGCAAGCGATTTCCGAAGTTCCGTGCAGCCAAAAATTTGAACGAAGGCCGTTTCGAAGGCTGAACAGGTAGGAAGCTCAGTGCTGTGGTTACGAAAACACAGTTAGGTGACGTCAGTCCAGTAGAAGATGATGTTGGTAAGCATGTTGGCACCATCCCATTTGTTGTGTTTGCTTGCCAGGTCGTACTTGTCCAGCCAGTCTTCTGCGTCTTTGTCCTCAGTTCTACTGAAGAGAGGAGGGCCACGCTGCCGAAGAGGGCCGGAGCAAACAACAGTTGGAGGGGAGGTTGCCTGGGGGTCAGGCTGCTCGTCCTCATTCGGCGCCATAAAATCAAATGGAGGCAACGTACGGTTGCGAAGTTCCATGACGACGCTAGTGTAACCCGCATCTCCACCAAATAAAATAAGGCGTTTCAGCGCAGCAGGTCTTTAATGCATCGTATGGTTCTTCGCAGAAGGTCGGGGGGTAGCAGCCATGCAGGTACAAGCGTCGCGATTCACCAACCACGAACGTCGTCGTGTTTCTGCCTGAGAGTGGTCCCCTCTATCTTTCAGAACAGCGCTGACGTTATTCTTTACGCAATATATATATATATATATATATATATATATATATATTCATTTATTTATTTTAGTGGCTTTCAACGCCAGGCTTCAGCTTAACCTGAAAAAAATGTTGCTTCAGGGCTATACAACTCGCCCTAATTGATCCTGTCGTCTCGAAAGCCAGCATCCTTCTCGACCTTGACAAGCTTCGTGCTGTTGCCAAATTTCCTAAGCCGACTAAAGTTAAAGAAATACGAAGCTTTGTGGGCCTGTGCTCCTATTTTTGTTCGTTTGTCCAGAACTTTGCTTCCATCATCTCTCCACTCACCTAACTCCTTGCTGACCCTGCAGATCTTTCGAATTGGACAGCAGCCTGTGAGGAATGCTTCGCAACACTGCGCCATATCGTTACCTCACGACCCGTACTGCGCCATTACGACCTTACTGCGCCGACCGCAGTACACACGGATGCAAGGGGTGTCGGCCTTGGTGCAGCACTCGCGCGACGCAAACCAAGATTTACGGAGTATAGGGTCGCCTATGCCAGCCGCGCCCTCACTAAAGCAGAAGCTAACCATTCTGTTATGAAAAAAGAGTGCCTCGTGATTGTGTTGGCGTTAAACAAGTTTCGCCGCTGTTTGCATCGCCAAACTTTTGATGTAGTAACTGACCATCACGCACTCTGTTGGTTAGCTTCACTAAAAGATTCTTCTGGCCGCCTTGGACGTTGGGCACTACGCCTCCAGGAATTTGACATACGCGCCATCTACCGATCCGGGCGATAGCACTTAACGCAGATTCACCTTCACCATCGTCCGTGAAATCTGATGATACGGAAATAACAGCCCTTGACCTCCCCCTCTCTGCCGTCAGCGTCACAGACATGCCATCCGAACAGCGGAAGAACCCTTGGATTGTCTCGCTCTTGAATATGCTTTATGACGCATCAACTTCCGCTTACCCGCGTGCTCTTCGCCGCCAAGCGACGCATTTTGCCATACGTGATGGCATAATATACCGTCGAAACTATCAAGTGGCGGGTCGTAAAAGGCTGCTAGTCATACCCAGCCATATGCGGTCTGAAATCTGCGAATGTCTTCACGCTGAACCGCAACACGCACACGCTGGTGCGCTAAAGACGCATGAGCGGATCCGCCAACGTTACTACAGGCGGGGTATGTACACGTTTGTACTAAAACACTTTCGCTCATGTTCCCTTGTGTCAGCAGCGCAAGACATTTCATCATTCACCCGGTCAACTGCAGCCTTTACCATGCGCTGCACGCCCATTTGACCGTGTTGGGATGGACCTATACGGCCCGCTACCGTGCTCTGTCGGTGGTAATCGATGGGTGATTATGGCTGCCAACCATCTGACAAGGTACGCCAGAACGGCACCCCTACCTTTGATTGGGGCTCATGACTTTGCAACCTTCATCTGGCTCCAGTTTGTTCTTCGTCATGATGCACCACAGGAGCTCCTGAGTGACAGAGGTCGCGTACTTTTGTCCGAAGTTCTGCAGCAGCCCCTACATTCATGCCGTACGGTACACCCCACATCAACAGCCTATCACCCTTAGACGAACGGCCTCACGGAGCGTTTCAACAGAACCCTGGGAGACATGCTCGCTATGTATATTGACTCCGACTACTCCAATTGGGACGTTGTTTTTCCTTTCATGACGTACGCCTACAATACGGCGATTCAATCGACAACCGGCTTTTCTCTATTTTTTCGTTTATATGGTCGGGACCCATGCAGCACACTTGACACAATTCTGCCATACAATCCTGATACCTCCGAGTTCAGTCAAGTTTCTGAAATGGCCGAACATGCCGAAGAGTGTCCTCAGCTTGCACGGTCCTTCACAGCCGATAATCAAGCCCTCCAAAACGATCGCCATGACCATGATCTTATTCAGGACACTTTCACCGTCGGTTCTCTCGTGTGGCTCCGACTGTCTTTACACTCTCCTGGACTAACCCCCAAGTTTGCACCGAAGTATGCGGGCCCTTACCGCGACATACGGCACCCTTATTCTGTCACCTATGTGATTGAACAGCTCAAGCCGTCTACGGACAAGCGCCGCCCTTGTCGTTAGACGGTCCACGTCAGTTGCCTCAAGCCCTGTTGCGACCCTCCTGTTCTCTCGTCACCTTTCGTCGCCAGGATGGCTCGTCTTCATCACCGGGGTATTGTAGTGGGGAATTCGCAAGGCAATGACTTGTAGGACCATTTCTGAGTGTGAAGCGCGAGCGTGTGCACGAGCTGTAGACGCTGGACTGCTCGAGCCTTTGTGTGCGTAAGGGCTGTCTGCCTACTACCTGGCGTCCCTATTAAACTCCCTTGCATTATATATATATTTATATATATATATATATATATATATATATATATACATACGAAAAAAGGCCATGCCCAGTGGTCTAGTGGCTAAGGTGCTCGGCTGCTGACCCACCGGTCGCAGGATCGTATCGCGGCTGCGCCGGCTGCAATTTCGATGGAGGCAGAAATGTTGTAGGTCCGTGTGATCAGATTTGGGTGCACGTTAAAGAGCCCCAGGTGGTCGAAATTTCCAGAGCCCTCCACTACGGCGTCTCTCATAATCATATAGTGGTTTTGGGACGTTACACCCTACATATCAATAAATGCCGTGCACAACGGAAAGCATCACATTTAAAACTTTCGCTTTGTAACGTGAATGAAAGCCAGGCCGCTTGAATGGCAAGCCGGTCTGCTATTACTGACCACTGAGCAACTGTCTTTTTTTGAAACTTCTTTGGAACTTAACTTTTCATGAATATCATGTAGTTGAAATGGTCTTTTTACGCAAGTAACATTGCATGGCGGCCCTGTAATCATGTATCAGACATCAAAAGAAGGAAACTGTTCAACAATTCGCTACTTTTAGGCTGCCAACCCAATACAAAGTGAGCAGCTATGCAAGGTCATGTGGCATTTAGCGGACGAGATTCGGCTATTTCACCAAAGATCAAAAGAAGAATTACAGTGCGATGGGCACTAAGCAGTTGTACCTTCAGTAGACTTCCTTAAATAGTTAGAAATGGCTAATGTTATGCGCACAAACGTTCCTTTTCTTTCGGCAAGTTTGAAGGCAATGCCAAGAGGGCCTTAATACACTATTTCATTGTTTTCTTAAAGTAGAACTTCAAGGGCCCTCCACGTTTGCATTACCTCATTTTTCAGTTGTGACATAGCTATTTCAGTTTGGCGAACTTTCACAATAACGATCTTTATTCTGGCGTATCTTGGCGTTCATTCAAGTGAAATATTACTGTGTCTTTTTACACCATGTGCCTGGTGTAGTGAAGATTGTAGTGGTTCATGCATAGCTCGGAAAACACATCGTCAGTGCTAAGCACGAGACACTCGTGCCGGACGTTATTGCTGCTTTCGCTAGCTAGGCCTACGCGCCTACCTAGTTTCAAATACCAATTCTGACTGTCACAGTTCTTTATTTATTTGGTGGAGTTGGCATGTTATCCTCGCGATCCTGCAGTTGCGAAGCTGGACTCGACCTGCCGCTATGACCACTGCATCGGCCACAAGCCCTCCACCTATGGCTCCCCAGGCCATCGTGCGCTCCAGCGTGGTCCGTCAGCGGGACCCTGCCATATTCAGCAGCACGGACAATCACGGCGTCGAAGAGTGGCTGGCAACCTACGAACTCGTGAGTGTCTTGAACAAAAGGGACGAAGCCACGAGACTGGCGAGCGTCGGCATTTACCTCAGTGGCATTGCCCACTTGTGGCTTCGGAACCATCAAACCAACGTTCCGAACTAGACAGAATTCAAAACAAAGTTCAGCGAAGTCTTTGGTCGTTCTGCTGTTTGCAAACTTCGTGCGGAGCAGAGCCTTCGGCAAGATCTCAACTGCCTGGTGAGAATTCCACCAGTTACATAGGTGACGTCATTGACTTGTGCAAATGCGTCGATGCGAACATGACAGAGGGGGACCACCACAAGCATATTTTCAAGGGTATCAACGAGGACGCATTTCAGATGCTCATTTAAAAAAGCCCGGCTACTGTCGCTCAAGTTACCGAGCTCTGCCAAAGCTATGATGAGCTCCGCCGACGACGTCTCGTCACCCGCCGTGCTGTCCCCCATCAGGAATCGAGGTCTGGCTTGACTCTCGCGCGAGATCGCATCCTCCTCTCATAGATAAAAGATTTCGTACGCGAAGAAGTTGCCCGCCAACTGTCGCTCATCTCCAGCCTACCGGAGCGCAGTGCATCACTTAGCCCTACACTGCGGACTATTATACAAGACCAAGTGTCTGAGGACCTTCCTCCATGGCTGGTGCCACCAATAAATGCGCCATTGACGTATGCCGAAGCAGCTGCACGACCACGACCACACACGTTCCGAGCGCCGCCTCCACTGCCTGCTCCTGTTCATACCACCCAGCCCCCACGACCTCCATGCCACCGAGCCCCTAATCCATGGCGCACTGCCGACAACCGACCGATCTGCTTTTCGTGTGGTCTACCCGGACACGCGGCACGTCTTTGCCGCCTCCACCCGCTCCAATCACGTGAAAACCCGCGTTTATATGAGTACGACCACACGTTTCCCAACACTCCAGACCCCAAAATGCACCCTCCTCAACCAAGCCAACGATCACATTCTGATCGCCGGTCTCCTTCTCCACTTCGTCGCTCGCCCTCCCCGATACGCCAACGCCCCCGAAAATCAAAACGGAAAAAATGACGCAGTTCCCAAGACAAGAACTGCGTCCTAGTCGCAAGGTGCAAGCCCTCTCTGTTCGCCGCCGAATGTGATTAATGCAGTTCTTGAAGGTGCACCTGTACTTGCTCCTATTGATACAGTTGCCGCATTTCTGTCATTTCCGAAAACGTTTGCCGTGCAATTTGAAAAGTGACAATGCCTTACTTGGGTTTGTTTCTTCATACTGCCATTGCACAGCCTGTGCAGCCTGTGGCGAAGTGTACCACCGGACTTGTAATTCAAGGAGTGCCTTACACAGTGCAGCTCGTAGTACTCCCGCACTGTTCTCACGACATCATTTTAGGCTGGGATTTTCTCTGCCATCACTAGGCCGTCATTGATTGTGCCCGTGCCGAAGTTGTCTTTTGTCCTCTTGGTGATGCTCTACCTAGGGATGATCGCCCTTCCTACGCGGAGTTGGTCATTAGTGGCGACATTCGGATCCCTCCGCGCGCTACTGTCTTCGCACCTGTGTCGTGTTCCGCCGTCGTACACGCTACTGCATTTTTCACGCCTTCCATTGCTTTTGTTCATCGCCGCCTATCACCGCTCCCGACCGCTTTCGTTACTTTTCAAGGTGGTGCGACCGACATGCCTGTGGGAAACCCTCTCCCATTCACGATTACGCTACTTCGGGGCGAAATAATCGGATCAATCGAATCATTCGAAACCATCGCTACACTTGACGTTCGTGATGAATTATCAGAAATAGCGCCTTCTCCTGTAGTACCGGGAATGGCCCTTCCACTGCCGACATTCTCAATTGTGTAATCAATGAAGACCTAAACCCATAACAGAGGTGTGGGTTTTTGAGTCTCCTTGACAAGTTTCGGCCATCATTTGGCAGTCTCAGTGCTACCTTAGGTCGAACATATACTGTATGCCACCAGATTCGTACAGGTAATCAACCACCACTACGGCAGCGACCGTACCGTGTTTCACCACCTGAACGCCATGTCATCGATGAACAAGTAAGTGATATGCTAATTCGCGGCGTCTTTTAACTATCAAACAGTTCTTGGGCGTCGCCGGTTCTTTTAGTTAAAAAGAAGGAAGGCACAATACAATTTTGCGTAGATTATTATCGCCTAAACAAAGTAACACGAAAGGATGTTTATCCTAGGTCTCGGATCGATGACGCCCTCGAGTCTTTACAAGGCGCAGAGTTCTGTGCCTCCCTGGATCTATGCTCTGGGTATTGGCAAGTGCCCACGAATTTGGATTATAGACCAAGAACTGCCTGTGTTACACTAGACGGTTTATACAAATTTAACGTGATGCCATTCGGTCAATGCAATGCGCCGCCAACAATTGAGCACATGATGGACACTACCTTACGAGGCCTCAAGTGAAACACGTGTTTGTACGACTTTGATGATGTGGTGGTATTCTCGCCCTATTTTCCCACGCACCTTCGTCGCTTGGAACAGGCTTTCCGCTGCCTTTCTGCAGCTGGCCTCCAACAAAACTTGAAAAAGTGTCACTTTGGAGCACGCAAGTTGGCCATTCTCGGACACGTCGTTTCGAAGGATCGCATTCTCCCTGACCCCGCAAAACCCCGTGCTGTTAGCAAGTGCCCGAGGCCCACGTCTCTCAAGGAGCTGCGTATTTTCATTGGGCTTTGCTCATACTTCCACCGCTTCATCCTGGATTTCACCTCGATCATAGCACCTCTGACAGACCTACTTAAGGGAGACCGCAATCTATCTGCGTGGTCTCCAGCCTGCGACAGTGCTTTTGCGAAGCTCCGAGAGGGGGGCGGATCACCGTCGAGAGCAGTCGCACCTCACTTCGGCTCCGCCAATTTTCGGCCCTCGCGCCGGTCCTTTCGACCCTATCCGGATAATTTCTTCACGGGTGGCTGGAGCACATTGTCTGGATCTCTTCGACACCCACTTTATTGCGAAACTCGCCCGGGGTGGCCCGGGAGAGCTTTCGAAAGCCTTCGACCACGCCGTGCACCGACCTAGGCCTCTTAGGCTTAGCTCGAGTGCGGCCGCCTGCACATCAGCTGACAGACGGAGCGACCGCCCGGCCGCCCGCCGCTGCCCCGTCGCCCATCTCCTAGCTGTCCACCGCTATGGAGTATATTGTCGAAGGACAGGACGTGTCCCCCGAGGAACTCTCGGACGAATCCTGGCAGTCGCCAGGCCTCCGCGCCCAAGAGCAACGCCGCGCAGCCTTGCGCCTTGCCACCACCGCAGCTAAGCCCACCACCACGCCGGCTTCTCTGCCCTCATCGAAGCGGGTAAATACATCGCCTCCGCAGCACCGCCGCCGCGCTCCGCTCCCTCGTCTCCCGGCGGACACGATTCACATCGTCGGCCGCCCTAAAAGCCCCGTAGAACTCACCAAGCTACAGCCTTGGCACTTGTACACCGCCTTGCTGCAAGCAGCGTTCCTGCAAGACCTCCCGCCCGCATCTCGCGACACGGTGCGGATCCACCCCGTCAACAACACTTTTACGCTCAGCGTCGCGGACTCGGCTCGTGCACAAGCATACCTCCGCATCACCTCCCTCACGGTTTCCGGCAACACTTTCACCGTCCACCTTTACGCCCCACCGCCAGACGATGCCCTCAGGGGCATACTGTACCACGCCTTCGACGACTTCACGGACCAAGCCATCCTTGAAGACCTTCAGGCAAGCAATCCTACCCTCTCTGTTGTGGGCGGCCGCCGCATGGGCAAGGCCCCTCACATCTTGGTCACCCTCATGGAGCCGAAACTACCGCGGTGGATCTTCTACCACGGTGTCCAGCTTCGCCTCCTTCCGTTCCGCAACAAGGTGGAAGCCTGCTACAATTGCCGCTCGACCGGCCACCGGACCGACGTGTGCCCCAAGCCGCGGCAGGAGCGGTGCCATCGGTGCGGCGCTGCTCACCCCACACCGCCCGAAGGATCGCCACCCACTTGCAACCCCCGCTGCATCGTCTGCAATGGGAATCACTCCACGTACAGTTCCAACTGTAAACACCGCTACGTGCAGCGCCCTCAACGCCAGAAGGCCCCGGTACCTGACACACACCCCTCGCCACAACAGCCTGTTCCGCCCACAGCGGTAGTGCGCTCTTCCCAGCAAGCAGCAAGTGGTCCCTCACCAGCTCCACCGCCCAAGTCGGTTACTGCCTCTCCGCCCCCCGTACCAGCGGTGCCTAAACCCGCATCACAGCCCATGAATTCGACATGGCCCCGCGGCGCCCCCGGCTTGCCCTCGGAGCCGCAGGTTGTTGCACTGCAGCAAGAAAACGCCTCCCTCCGACAGCAGGTCACTGCACAAAGCGCTCAAATTGCAGCTCAGAAGACCCAAATTGATTCCCTCCAAGCGAAACTGCAAGCTCTTGAAGAGAAGCTGGAATCAGCCATCACAGTGAAATCCTCTCTGCCCTCTACCATTTGCTCCTCCTCCGACATGGACGTTCAGACTCCCGAAGGATGCACTGGCAAGCGCCGTCGACCCAACACTCCCCTTGAATCTCTTCACCTTTCTGAAGAGGTCCAGGTATCCATCAAGACGGCCTTGGTGGATCTTGAAAAGCGGTTGGATAGCCGCTTCAACTCCGTCCACCAGCTTCTCACTGCACAGCACGAAGCTCTAAATTCCCTGCGCACAGACTTCGCCGCCTACCCCCCCGCCACGTCCTTCCAATCTCTACAGTCAACAGTTGATAGCCTACAAACTGCCATGCTTGGAAGCATCCGAGCAAAGCCACCCCTCCATGCCCGCACCACCACCTCCTCCGGCGCCGCCCGAACCTCGCAAACACCGGCCGAGGCAACATCTTCCGCTGTTAAAAATGGCTGACCGATCCATCGTCACCATTTGGCAGTGGAACTGCCGTGGTTTTCGTCCCAAGCGTAACCACCTCCTTCTCCACCTACAACAACTAGACCCCTCGGACGCGCCTGATATCATCGTACTACAGGAAACTCACGCCGACGTCTCCCTCTCGGGTTACGTCGCCTACAACCAAGTAACTCACCATCCTCTGCCCCATCCCGTGACGGCCGTCCTCACCCGGCGGACGCTCACTGTCAATCGACACGATCTACCCTTCCCTGCAGTCCATCACGTCTTTCTCGAGACACTACCTCAGCAACGTGAACAGCCCTCTCTGTTTATTCTCAACGTGTACAACCCCCCTCGCTCCACTGAAGACGCGTCTCTCCTAGCCTTGCTCCGTGCCGCTGCAGCGAAAGCAGCCCAATCACCCCTTCTTATTCTCGGCGACTTCAACGTCAAGCATCCGGACTGGGGTTACTCGAAGGCAGATGGCCCCGGAAGGAGGCTGTGGCAGCTCGCTCACGATCTCAACCTTTCCCTGCTCACCGACCCCACGCAACCAACGCGCATCGGCAACAGTGTGTGCCGCGATACCACCCCGGACCTCAGCTTCTGCCGCAGCGTGCCCGACGCGCACTGGTATAACACGCATCAGCCCCTCGGCAGTGACCACTATGTCCTCACCATTCAAGTTCTCACCTCCCCCAGCAAGCCGCGCCCACACACGGCCCGCTATACAGACTGGGACGCTTTCCGAGAACGCCGGTTGCACTCCGCCACTTCCAACATCGAGGACCTCTCGACGTGGACCGACCAGCTGCTAGCGGACCTCGACGCAGTCACCGCCTCGATCCCCACCACGAAGGACTATCCGGCAACTGACGCCCGTCTTGCCCACCTGTGGGCCGCCCGCACCGGCCTTTGCAACCGTTGGCAGAAGCAACGTCACAACCGTCGCTTACGCCGCCGCATTGCGCACCTCGATCGTACGATCGAGCAACACACCACCGCGCTCGCCCGCCAACAGTGGGAGCAGCTCTGCTCGGGTCTCTCTGGTCAGTTGGGCTGCAAACAGTCCTGGCATCTCCTCCGCCACCTCCTCGACCCTGCTTCTGCCAAGTCGGTCGCTCGGCAGCAGTTACAACGAGTGGTCCGGGCTTACCCCGGCGACACTCCGTCGCTGATGGCAGACCTGTCCGCCAAATACCTTCAGCTTCTGCCTCCTGGCACACCTCCTCCCCCTCTCGCGTCCTACTCTGGGGCCCCCAACCCAGTACTGGACGCCGATATCACGGAAGCGGAGGTCTACGCGGCATTACAGAAGCTCCGCACCACTTCCGCCCCCGGCCCAGATCGCATCCCCAACAAGCTCCTCCGAAACCTCGACGCCCCTTCGGCTGCTACCCTCACTTCGTTCCTCAACGAGTGCTGGCGCTCCGGCAACCTCCCCCAATCATGGAAACACGCTCGCGTGGCTTTCATCCCCAAGCCGGGCAAGAAACTCACAATCGAGAATCTCAGGCCCATTTCACTCACCTCGTGCGTCGGCAAGCTTCTAGAACATGTCGTTCTCGCTCGCTTGCAAACGTACACGGACGCACACCATCTCCTTCCCCACACCATGCTTGGTTTCCGCCCCCACCTATCCACGCAAGATGTCCTCTTACAACTCCACCATGATCTCCTCGACCCACCCACATTTTCAGACACAAAGGCTCTCCTTAGCCTGGACCTTCACAAGGCGTTCGACCACGTCTCCCATTCGGCTATCCTTGCCGAACTCGCAGCCCTCAATCCCGGCACCCGCACCTACAACTACATTCGCGCGTTCCTCACCGCCCGCACGGCCGAAATCATCATAGGGGACCTCCCGTCTCCCACGTACGAGCTTGGCCCTCGTGGCACCCCTCAGGGCGCCGTCTTGTCGCCTTTTCTATTCAATCTTGTCCTCCGCTCGCTTCCTGGCAAGCTGGACCGTATCCCCGGTCTTAAACACACCCTGTACGTGGACGATATTGCTCTCTGGGTCACGTCGGGCTCTGACGGCCATATCGAGCAGACGTTGCAACGCGCAACCGACGTCGTCACGTCCCACGTGCACGCGGCCGGTCTTACTTGCTCAGCGGCCAAATCGGCCCTTCTTCTCATGCGGCCTCCCGACCGGCGTCGCTACAAAACTCCCCACCCCACCATCACGGTTCATGCCAACTCTACTCCTGTCCCCGTCGTTTCGCATCTCCGCGTGCTCGGGCTGATCCTACAGTCCAACCGCCATAATACACACACCATAGACAAGCTCTCGCTCTCGGTGCAGCAGACCGCACGTATGCTCGCCCGTGTCCGTGCGCGGCGTGAGGGCATGCGAGAACACGATCTACTTCGCCTTGTCGACGCGTTCGTCGTTTCCCGCCTCACGTACGGCCTTCCTTATACACGTCTCCTAAAATCGGAACGCGATAAAATTGACGTCCTCATCCGCCGGGCATACAAGACTGCCCTCGGCCTTCCCCCCAACACGTCCACCGATCGTCTTCTCCGTTTGGGTGTACACAACACGCTCGACGAGTTGATTGAGGCTCACCGCTCCGCTCAAGTGCAACGCCTTTACCGTTCGCCGACCGGTCGCCACATCCTTTCCTCCATCGGCCACGACACCTCCTCCCACCCTCCGGATCTGGTCTCATTACCCCATGCTATTCGAGCGGCGTTCTACATCAAGCCGCTACCTAAGAATATGCTGGCGGGCCACCACGACGCTCGCCGCCAAGCCCGTGCCGCCATGCTTCAAGCAAAGTACGCCGACCACCCGGCCGTCGCCTACGTAGATGCGGCCCGATACAATGCACGCAGGGACGCCTTCGTAGTCGTTTCCGTGTCGCCCTCCTCAGCTCCTTTGGGGCCGACCATCACGGCTGGCACCGTCAGAACGCCTTACGCCGTCGAGGCGGAGGAAGTGGCCATTGCTTTGGCCGCGACCTCGGCTGACGCAAGCGTCATAATCAGCGACTCGAAACAAGCCATCTCGAATTTCGCGCGAGGTCTCGTCTCGCCTACCACCTTACGGCTACTTCGGCCCCTACTGCAGCAAGATGAGCAGTGCCGCATAGAACTGATCTGGGTCCCCGCCCACTCGGGCCACCCCGGCAACGAGACAGCTCACCAACGCGCTCGAGGATTCGTCGACCGAGCGGTGGGCCACTCAGAGTCGGACGCCCTGGTGCCGGAGCCCCTGGTCACCTACCACGACATCACTCAGCATTATCGCCTCGAGCGATATTTCTATTCACATCCTCACAGCAGCCTTCCCAAGCGGTCCGAGATCGCCTGGCGTCGCCTACAGACCCGCACCTTCCCGTGCCCCCTCGTGTTTTCATACATGCACCCAGGTGCCATTGATCCACGCTGCTGCCTGTGCGGCAACGCTGCCTCGTTGAACCACATCCTCTGGGGCTGCCCGGAGGATCCCCCCGCCCGCCGACCTCCTTTGCTCACCCCCCACCGAGGGACAATGGGAGGCCCTTCTCTCCAGCAACGACATAGACATCCAGACACGGGTCCTGAAACGAGCGGAAGAAGTCATCGAGAAGCACAGCCTGGCAGCCTTCGTGGCTTAGCCTCCTTTACCCCTCACCCCTTCGATTAATAAAGTTGTTACTCACTCACTTGCGAAGCTCCGTGAACTGCTAACAACGCCACCCATACTGCGGCATTTCGACCCAAGTGCTCCCACATAAATCCACACGGATGCTAGCGGTGTCGGTCTTGGCGCTGTACTCACCCAACGAAAGCCTGGTTACGAAGAATATGTTGTTGAGTACGTGAGCCGCACTCTTCCAAGAACAAAAGCAAGTTATCCGGCAAGTGGAAAAGAATGCCTAGCGATAATGTGGGCCATTACCGAATTGCGGTCTTATCTGTACGGCCGCCTTTTCGATGTTGTTACCGATCACCACGCGCTCTGCTGGTTATCCTCCCTCAAGAATCCCTCCGGACGCTTGACGCTTGGCATGGTAAGCTTTACGGCTCCAAGAGTACGACATCCGTGTCATTTGTCACTCAGGCCAAAAGCATGCCGATGCCGATGCTCTTTCGCGTTCACCTGTTTCTGTTGATATTTCGAGTGTGTCTATCCAAGACAACTTACTTCCACTCTAAGGACCCACCGACATGGCTGCGGAGCAGCGCAAAGATTCGTAGATTGCGTCTCTGATCGATTGCCTATCTGAAACACTCGTCCACCCGCCATCTCGAGTGCTAATCTGACAAGCCTCTCACTTCGCCATCCGTGACGGAATATTTTATCGCCGCAACTATCACCCTGATGGCCGCAAATGGCTACTCATCATACCCAGGCATCTCCGTGCCAGCATATGTGCCGCTTTCCATGCCGATCCGTAGTGTGCACACGCCGGTTTGTTTAAAACCTACGCCAGGCTACGTTTTCGGTTTTATTGGCGCGGCATGTACGCATTCCTTCAAAAGTACATTCGATCTTGCACAGAGTGCTAACGTTGCAAGCATGCTCCTAGCCGTCCTACTGCACCAATGCAGCCGTTACCTTGCCCAGTGTGACCAATCGACCGGGTTGGGATAGACTTTATGGTGCTCTGCCATACATATTGTGGGAATCGCTGGAAAATTGTAGCGATCGACCATCTAACGAGATATGCAGAAACGGCCGCTCTGCCAGCCGTGACGGCACGCGACGTCGCGTCTTTCATTCTGCAACGTTTTGTTCTGTGTCACGGCGCCCCACGTGAACTTTTGAGCGACCGAGGCCGTGTCTTTCTCGCGGATGTTATTCAAGAACTTCTTGCTGAATGCCACGTGATTCACCACTGTAATACCGCATATTGGCCACAAACAAACGTCTTGACCGAATGTTTCAACCGCACTCTCTGCGACATGCTTTCTATGTATGTCACCTCCGACCACACCAACTGGAATCTTATCCTTCTCTACGTAACGTACGCTTACAACATGGCACCTCAAGCGACGACAGGCTTTTCTCCCCTTCTTTTTACTCTACGGTTGAGGGCCATCATCTCCAATCGACGCCATTCTCCCTTAGCGACCCGACTAATTTGAAGGAACACCAGTTTGCGAAGCCACTCGGTATGCGGAAGAAGGTCGACAATTAGCTCATGCCCTTACAACACAAGAACAAGGGCAACAAAAATTTCGTCACGACGATGGACTACGAGTTTTCGCCCAACTCTCATGTTTGGCTGTGGGCGCCTCCCACTGCTGCTCCTGGTACATCCACAAAGTCCGTCAGCGGGTACCATGGGCCTCATCGCGTCATAGAGAAAACTTCCGCTGTGAACTACCTCATCGAACCCCTCACGCCTACTCCGGACCTGCGTCGCCGAGAACGTGAAATCGTACACGTCGATCGTCTCAAACCGTATCACGAACCACTTGTTCTCACGACACTTTAGAACACCTACTTGGCTCCGTCTTCAGCGAGGGGAAATTATGTAATGATGAATGTAGTGGGTGATGCATAGCTCGGAAAACTTATCGCCAGTGCTAAGCACGAGACACTCACGCCGGACATTATAGCTGCTTTCACTGGCTACACCTATGCTTTTACCTCGTTTCAAAGAACAGTTCTGACGGTCACCGTTCTTTTTTATACTGGGTATATTTATTTATTTTATCTAGTGGAATAAAGTAATAGTGTATTCATGTACTAGTGCAGTTATCGCTGTATGTGATGGTATATCAGTAGACATGTACTCCTACTGGGTAGCTTTGTGTCATAACTTTTTTGTGTAGTAGTGCCTCAGTCATGTATGCACCTTTCAGCTTACGGCCGTCTTAGGCAAGTGGTATTTCACAAAAGTTAAGTAAAAAACTTAGTGTGATCCGCAAGACGTTCCGCAATGGTTAGTGGGCGTACAGCATGGTCCTCTAACACTAACACTGGAGGCAAGAATTCAGCTAGAAGTGATCGCTGTCGTCTGATTGATCTTGAGTTTCCAGAATGATTATAAATATATATATAAATATATATATATATATATATATATATATGTGTGTGTGTGTGTGTGTGTGTGTGTGTGTTTGTATCATTTTCGCACACAAACTTCACACCGTCGTGGCAGGAAAATAGTTTGTCTCAGTTTTAATGATATTGTGGTGACTAACTCATTATTTAATTCTTAAATATTCACTTGAGAGCAAGTGTTTTCACAACAAAGCAGCGGTACAATAAATTTATGACATGCCTATTTTTTACAAATCACAAACGTTGCACGTATTTTGAGGTCTTTATCACTGAAATTGGCGGGAGAAATCAATACTGATCGAGAAGAGGATGCACAAAAGGCGACCGTTGTACGACGTAAGACCAAAGCTACCCATCCCATTGGAGTGACGAAATTAGAAAGGCAGCTTCCAGCGGCCATTTGCTTTCGTAAAAACTGCTAGTCATCACAATGTGCTGGTGCATTGCCATACGTTTTCGTGTACTGTTTCATGCTGAGCTGTTTCCGTTCAAATGTCTTCAGCAAAATGGGAAATCTTTTTCTGGGAAAACTAAAACACTGGAGTGAGCACAGCGGTTCTTCTTGCAGAGAGCTGAAACACATTACCGCACCTATGTGTAGTTTCAGAAAAAAAACAAATATGCATCAGCTACCATAAACAAACGTAAAGATGTCTGCTCAACTATTTCTAAGTGTTTCCCGACTTTTCTAAACAGATTCAGCTGTCGCTTACCTCCATTGAAACTTCGTCACGTCACTGTTACCTTTCGTGCTTTTGTTCTTTAGCTCCTGGCGCTCGCCTGGCGCGATCAATTTCGGTTTCGCCTGTCAAGTCTGATTATGAATACCTCGAACTACTTGTACTCTTGCGATTTCTCAAAACCTTGGTGAGCCATGAGCTGGTGTGCACTACAACTTTGTAATATATTGGATCTGGACTGAATGATTAAAAGTTTCATGAGAAATTTTTAATAAATAGTTTTATGAGGGTCAAGTTGACTGCGGCAAAGTATTCTCGCCTTTATTTGGAATCCATTGCGAAAACAGAAACTATTGCTCACATGGTATTAGGCTTCGAGTCCCTAAAAAACAGCATTGACACCCCCATATATATATATATATATATATATATATATATATACATATGTAGATATATATATATATGTGTGTGTGTGTGTATGTGTGTACGACAGTAGCCTTGCGTCAAACTTTTTCCGCGCTTGCGCAGAACGTAACAGCCGTTTTAAGAAAATACCATGCCATACTTCTGCAAAGCAAACGACTGAATTCAGATTCCTCCAGAACTTCCCCGGGGGCCATGCAGAAGAGCCCAATTTCTGCGTGACCTGCTGACGTCGTCAAAAAGCACACGCAATAAACCTCCTGGCTGTCATACATGAAACAAACCCTGTAGCAAAGTTTGTCATCACATGACTTCCTCACTTGTCGCATACAGCTCCGCATTTAGAGTCTGCCTGAAAATAAATTATTATAACTGCCACACGCGTAATTTAGTGTACCTCCTAAAATGCTCAATCTTCAAATTGCAATATTTAGGCTTAACAAAAAGACCCTTATAATAATGTTTTAACAACCATAAGGCTCATATTTCTTCACTGCCTCACCGTCCCATATCGAAGCATGCTAACGTAATAGGCCACTCATTGGACAACATCACAGCTACAATTCTGGAATCTGGTTTTTCGATCACAACGTGACAGGGAAGATCGCAAATGCTGTAGGCCTGTGTCTTCAGATTTCGGTGCACGTTAAAGAACCTCAGGTGGTCAAAATTTTTGTAGCATTCCACTACGGCGTCTCTCATAATTATTTGGTGGTTTTGGGGCGTCAAGCCTCTCAAATCAATCAACAGGGAAGGTCGCAAAATATTTTTCATCTTTAAGGTAAATGAAAATGGGAAAAAAACTGTGCTTTGTATCAGTACCTGCTCTAAATATTGCCACAGCTCGACCATCGCAAAAAACGCGTGCCACAATTCGCCTTCGTAAAAGCCGCCACACAAGTAGCAAGAAAGCCGCGCCATAGAACGCCGTCCTGCACGCGCCACGATGCGACACCACGGGACCGGTCCGAGACTCGAAGGGCAGATGAAGACACCGACAATGTTGGGGTCAGTGAGCAAGAGACATTTTGGCGGACCATTTTAAGTTTTGAGGTTACGAGCTCAAGTTCACCCTAAATAAAGACTTTATATAGTACCAGGTGCTATATTTATTTGTAACAATGTGGTGAAGGAGCTGAGTATAATTACAAGCCCACCACAGGCAAGGGAGAGACGCCCAAATCCTAGAAGATTGTAGCCAGCATAATTAACACCTGTGCACCAACAACCGAGTCGACGACTACGTGGTGAGAAGACCGAGTTTGGCCCCCTAATTGACCCATCAAGACCTCTCAAGACCTCAAGCACAAGTGTCACTGCGATGGACACCCAGTCGATGCCATCTCCATATCACCTCATTGTGGATTCACCACATACACCAGAGGTCTTCCACGGTGAGACCTTTGAAGACGCCGAGGACTGGCTTGAAGGCTTCGAGTGCGTTGCACGTTTGAATGGTTGGGATGAAGCCCGAAAACTTCGTCATATTTACGTCGCCCTGCAAGATTCGCCTTGTACGTGGTTTGAGAACCACGAAGCATTCTTGCTATCTTGGGACGACTTTCGACGAGAGCTTTCATCTCTGCAGAAGGACCAGCATGTGGAGTTTATCAAGGAATTCGCAGAGTGCTTCTCCTCTTCATCGAAAGTTGGACGTGCTCCTGTAGGAAAGCACCGCATTGTAATCGAAGGGCATGTTAGACCAGTATGTCAGCATCCATAGCGAGTAGCTCCGAAAGAAAAGGAGACGATAAAGAAGCAAGTACAAGAGATGCTCGACGACGATGTCATACAGCCCTCCGAAAGCCCAAGGGCATCGCCGGTAGGACTGGTGAAAAAGAAGGACAACACCATGCAGTTCTGTGTTGATTACAGAAAACTCAACCTCGTCACGAAGCGGGACGTGTACCTAATTCATCGAGTCGGTAATACGTGGAATAAACTGCGCAATGCTCACTTATTTCATCGTTGGACCTAAAGAGCGGGTACTGGCAAATAGAAGTCGACGAACCAGATCGTGAGAACACGGCGTTTGTGACACCCGACGGACACTACGAGATCAAAGTACTCCCATTTGCTTTGTGTTCTGCTCCCGCTACCTCCCAGAGGATGATGGAGACTGTGCTCTCAGGCCTCAAATGAAAGTCATTCCTTGTCTATCTCGATAACGTAGTAATTTTTTCACAACGTTTGAGCAGCACGTACAGAGGTTGAGAATGGTCATTCATCGCATCGAACGCGTCATTCGAATGTCGTGGGTTCGATTCCTGCACACGGCTGGTTATTTTTTCCTCCACTTTTCTTCTTAAATACATTTCATTGGTTCTAATAACTTCCCCTGTAAATTACTTGGCATTACTGTATGTTAGATCTCATTATTATTGTGTTAAAACACGGAAAAACGAGCCCTTAGGGATACACTTCTTTCCCTTATTTCATTAAAACGAGGGTCTCGTACTGGCACATTAGGTGTCATTAGGTTTTATACGAGGGACTATTAATCAGCTGCCCGCGCATAATAGGTTCACGCGCTACGTGACGCCAAACATGCGCATAAAAGAGTGTTTTCACACTCATCGCTTGGCTTATAGATGGCGCTGACTGTCACTCCTACTTCTAAATTCACATATAAACCCAAAAAAGTGGATTTAGGGAAGGGCGCTGTGATAGCTTAGTCGTTATAGCATCGAACGTATTATTCGAATGTCGTAGGTTCAATTCCTGCTCACGGCTGGTTATTGTTTCACCCACTTATCTTCCCATTTACATTATATGGTTCTAATAACTTCCCCTGTACATTATTTGGCATTACTGTCTGTTTGATGACGTTATATTGCGTTAAAACACGTAAAAACGAGCCCTTAGGTATACACTTCTTTCCCTTATTTCGTTAAAACGAAGGTCTCGTACGGCCAGACCTGGTGTCATTAGGTTGTATACGAGGGACTATTATCAGCTGCCCGCTCATAATAAGTTCACGTGCTACGTGACGCCAAACATGCGCATAAAATAGTTTTTACAATCGTCGCTTTGCCCATAGATGGCGCTGACTGTCACTCCTACTTCTAAATTCACATATAAACCCCAAAAAGTGGATGGGGGAAGGCCGCTGTGGTAGCTCAGTGGTTAAAGCATCGAACGCGTTATTCGAAGGTCGTAGGTTCGATTCGTGCTCACGGCTTGTTATTTTTTCATCCACTTTTCTTCCTATTTACAATACATTGGTTCCAATAACTTACCCTGTACATTGCTTGGCATTACTTTCTGTTTGATCACATTATATTGTGTTAAAACACGTAAAAACGAGCCCTTAGGTATACACTTCTTTCCCTTATTTCGTTAAAACGAAGGTCTCGTACTGGTAGACTTGGTGTCTTTAGGTTGTATACGAGGGACTATCAATCTGCTGCCCGCTCATAATAGGTTCACGTGCTACGTGACGCCAAACATGCGCATAAAAGAGTGTTACACTCGTCGCTTGGCTTATAAATGGCGCTGACTGTATCTCCTACTTCTAAATTCACATATAAACCCAAAAAAGTGGATGGAGGGAAGGCCGCTGTGGTAGCTGTGTGGTTAAAGCATCGAACGCGTCATTCGAAGGTCGTGAGTTCGATTTCTGCACACGGCTGGTTATTAGGGGCGAAGCTCCTTAGGGCGTGGGATGTGCGTCCCCTGTAGCCTGTATGTAGCCACCTCCAGTTTAGTTCTTGCAGTGTTCACTAGAAGGCGGTACCATCCCATGTATCTAGCCACCTCTAGTTTAGTTCTTGCAGTGTTCACTAGATGGCGGTACCGTCTCCTGTATGTAGCCACCTCTCGTTTAGTTCTTGTAGTGTTTACTAGATGGTGGTACTTGTAGCTGATGATGGAAAGATGCAAGATGTTATAAACTAGAAAGCGGTACTTGTAGTTGATGAAAGACGCGAGATCTTATAAAATAGGAATGATGTCACATATGGCGCGTGTCATTAGTTGAAGGCAATCGTTCGATTTAGTGCGGCGACGTACGCTATGGTAAGCGATTTAATAAAATCGAGTGGACAAAATGTACAGAGGATTCATGGTTTACCAGGTTTACCTCCGTAGCTTCGCCCACTCATCATCATTCACTTCGTGGATATGGCGGAATTTTTTTTCATCCACATTTCTTCTTATTTACATTCCATTGGTTCTAATAACTTCCCCTGTACATTACTTGGCAATACTGTCTGTTAGATCTCATATTGGGTTAAAACACGGAAAAACGAGCCCTTAGGGATACACTTCTTTCCCTTATTTCATTAAAAAGAGGGTCTCGTACTAGCAGACTAGGTGTCATTAGGTTGTATACGAGGGACTATAAATCAGCTGCCCGCTCATAATAAGTTCACGCGCAACGTGACGCCAGACATGCGCATAAAAGAGTGTTTTCACACTCATCGCTTCGCTTATAGATGGCGCTGACTGTCACTCCTACTTCTAAATTCACATATAAACCCAAAAAAGTGGATGGAGGGAAGGCCCCTGTGGTGGCTCGGTGGTTAGAGCATCGAACGCGTTATACGAAGGTCGTAGGTTTGATTCCTGCTCATGGCTGGTTATTTTTTCATCCACTTTTCTTCTTATTTACATTCCATTGGTTCTCATAACTTCCCCTGTACATTACTTCGCATTACAGTCTGTTAGATCTCATTATTATTGTGTTAAAACACGGAAAAACGAGCCCTTTGGAATACACTTCTTTCTCTTATTTCATTAAAACGAGGGTCTCCTACTGGCAGACTTGGTGTCATTAGGTTGTATACGAGGGACTAATAATCAGCTGCCTGCTCATAATAGGTTCACGTGCTATGTGACGCCAAACATGCGCATAAAAGAGTTTTCACACTCGTCGCTTGGCCCATAGATGGCGCTGACTGTCACTCCTACTTCTAAATTCACATATAAACCCCAAAAAGTGGATGGGGGGAAGGCCGCTGTGGTAGCTCAGTGGTTAAAGCATCGAACGCGTCATTCGAAGGTCGTGGGTTTGATTCCTGCTCATGGCTGGTTATTTTTTTATCCACTTTTCTTCTTATTCACATTCCATTGGTTCTAATAACTTCCCCTATACATTACTTGGCATTACTGTCTGTTAGCTATCATTATTATTGTGTTAAAACACGGAAAAACGAGCCCTTAAGGATACATTTCTTTCCCTTAATTCATTAAAACGAGGGTCTCGTACTGGCAGACTTGGTGTCATTAGGTTGTATGCGAGAGACTCTTAATCAGCTGCCCACTCATAATAAGTTCACGCGCTATGTGACGCCAAACATACGCATAAAAGAGTGTTTTCACACTCGTCGCATGGCTTATAGATGGCGCTGACGGTCACTCGTACTTTTAAATTCACATATAAACCCAAAAAAGTGGATGAAGGGAAGGCCGCTGTGGTAGCTCAGTGGTTAAAGCATCGAACGCGTCATTCTAAAGTCGTGGGTTTGATTCCTGCACACGGCTGGTTATTTTTTCATCCACTTCTCTTATCATTTACATTCCATTGGTTCTAATACCTTCCCCTGTACATTACTTGGCATTACTGTCTGTTATATCTCATAATTATTGTGTTAAAACACGGAAAAACGAGCCCTTAAGGATACACTTCTTTCTCTTATTTCATTAAAACGACGGCCTCGTACTGGCAGTCTAGGTGTCATTAGGTTGTATACGAGGGACTATTATTCAGCTGCCCGCTAATAATAAGTTCACGCGCTACGTGACGCCAGACATGCGCATAAAATAGTGTTTTCACACTCATCGCTTCGCTTATAGATGGCACTGACTGTCACTCCTACTTCTAAATTCGCATATAAACCTAAAAAAGTGGACGGAGGGAAGGCCGCTGTGGTGGCTCGGTGGTTAGATCATCGAGCGCGTTATACGAAAGTCGTAGGTTCGAGTCCTACTCATGGCTGGTTATTTCTTCATCCACTTTTCGTCTTATTTACATTACATTGGTTCTAATAACTTCCCCTGTAATTTACTTCGCATCACTGTCTGTTAGATCACATTATATTGTGTTAAAACACGGAAAAACAAGCCCTTAGGTATACACCTCTTTCCCATATTTCTTTAAAACGAGGGTCTCGTACTGGCAGACTTGGTGTCATTAGGTTGTATACGAGGGACTATTAATCAGCTGCCTGGTAATAATAAGTTCACGTGCTACGTGACGCCAAACATGCGCATAAAAGAGTGTTTTCAGACTCGTCACTTGGCCCATAGATGGCGCTGACTGTCACTCCTACTTCTAAATTCACATATAAACCCAAAAAAGTGGATGGAGGGAAGGTCGCTGTGGTAGCTCAGTGGCTAAAGCAACGAACACGTCATTCGAAGGTCCTGGGTTCGATTCCTGCGCACGGCTGGTTATTTTTTCATCCACTTTTCTTCTTATTTACATTCCATTGGTTCTAATAACTTCCTCTGTACATTACTTGGCATTACTGTCTGTTTGATCACATTATATAGTGTTAAAACACGGAAAAACGAGCCCTTAGATATACACTACTTTCTCTTATTTCGTTAAAACGAAGGTCTCGTACTGGCCGACTTGGTGTCATTAGCTTGTATACAAGGGACTATTAATCAGCTGCCCGCTCATAATAGGTTCACGTGCTACGTGACGTGCTACGTTCACGCGCTACGTGACTTGGTGTCATTAGCTTGTATACAAGGGACTATTAATCAGCTGCCCGCTCATAATAAGTTCACGTGCTACGTGACGCCAAACATGCGCATAAAAGGGTGTTACACTCGTCGCTTGGCTTATAGACGGCACTGACTGTCACTCCTACTTCAAAATTCTCATATAAAGCCATAAAAGTGGATGTAGAGAAGGCCGCTGTGGTATCTGAGTGGTTGAAGCATCGAACGCGTCGTTCGAATGTCATGGGTTCAATTCCTGCACACGGCTGGGTATCTTTTCATCCACTTTTCTTCTTATTTACATTTCATTGGTTCTATTAACTTCCCCTGTACTATACTTGGCATTACTGTCTGTTAGATCTCATAATTATTGTGTTAAAACACAAAAAACGAGCCTTTAGGGATACACTTCTTTCCCTTATTTCAATAAAACGAGGGTCTCGTACTGGCAGACTAGGTGTGATTAGGTTGTATACGAGGGACTATTATTCAGCTGCCCGCTCATAATAAGTTCACGCGCTACGTGACGCCAGACATGCGCATAAAATGGTGTTTTCACACTCATCTCTTCGCTTATAGAAGGCACTGACTGTCACTCCTACTTCTAAATTCACATATAAACCCAAAAAAGTGGACGGAGGGAAGGCCGCTATGGTGGCTCGGTGGTTAGAGCATCGAGCGCGTTATACGAAAGTCGTAGGTTCGATTCCTGCGCACGGCTTGTTATTTTTTCATCCACTAATCTTCTTATTTACATTCCAATGGTTCTAATAACTTCCCCTGTACATTACTTGGCATTACTGTCTGATAGATCTCAATATTATTATGTTAAAACACGGAGAAACGAGCCATTAGGTATACACTTCTTTCCCTTATTTCATTAAAACGAGGGTCTCGTACTGGCAGACTTGTTGTCATTAGGTTGTATACGAGGAACTAATAATCAGCTTCCCGCTCATAATAATTTCACGTGCTACCTGACGCCAAACATGCGCATAAAAGAGTGTTTACACACTCGTCACTTGGCTTACAATTGGCGCTGACTGTCACTGCTACTTTTAAGTTCACATATAAACCCAAAAAAGTGGATGCAGTGAAAGCCGCTGAGGTAGCTCAATGGTTATAGCATCGAACGCGTTATTCCAGGGCGTAGGTTCAATTCCTGCTCACGGCTGGTTATTTTTTCATCCACTTTTCTTTTATTTACATTACATTGGTTCTAATACCTTCCCCTGTACATTACTTGGCATTACTTTCTGTTAGATCGCATTATATTGTGTTGAAACACAGAAAAACGAGCCCTTAGAATACACTTCTGTCCCTTATTTCATTAAAACGAGGGTCTCGTACTGGCAGACTTGGTGTCATTAGGTTGTATGCGAGGGACTCTTAATCAGCTGCCCACTTATAATAAGTTCACGCGCTACGTGACGCCAAACATACGCATAAAAGAGTGTTTTCACACTCGTCGCATGGCTTATAGATGGCGCTGACGGTCACTCGTACTTTTAAATTCACATATAAACGCAAAAAAGTGGATGGAGGGAAGGCCGCTGTGGTAGCTCAGTGGTTAAAGCTTCGAACGCGTCATTCTAAAGTCGTGGGTTTGATTCCTGCACACGGCTGGTTATTTTTTCATCCACTTTTCTTATCATTTACATTCCATTGGTTCTAATAATTTTCCCTATACATTACTTGGCATTACTGTCTGTTATATCTCATATTTATTGTGTTAAAACACGGAAAAACGAGCCCTTGAGGATACACTTCTTTCTCTTATTTCATTAAAACGACGGTCTCCTACTGGCAGACTAGGTGTTATTAGGTTGTATACGAGGGACTATTATTCAGCTGCCCGCTCATAATAAGTTCACGCGCTACGTGACGCCAGACATGCGCATAAAATAGTGTTTTTGCACTCATCGCTTCACTTATAGATGGCGCTGACTGTCATTCCTACTTCTAAATCACATATATACCCAAAAAAGTGGATGGCAGGGAAGGCCGCTGTGGTGGCTTGGTGGTTAGAGCATCGAACGCGTTTTTACGAAAGTCGTAGGTTCGATTCCTGCTCATGGCTGGTTATTTTTTCATTCACTTTTCGTCTTATTTACATTCCATTGGTTCTAATAACTTCCCCTGTACATTACTTTGCATTACTGTCTGTTAGATATCATTATTATGTGTTAAAACACGAAAAAGCGAGCCGTTACGATTACACTTCTTTCCCTTATTTCATTAAACGAGGTCTGGTACTGGTGGACTTGGTGTCATTAGGTTGTATACGAGGGACTATTATTCAGCTGCCCGCTCATAATAAGTTCACGTGCTACGTGGACGCCAAACATGCGCATAAAGGGTGTCTACACTCGTTCGCTTGGCTTATAAGACGGCTCTGACTGTCACTCCTACTCAAAATTCACATATAAACCCATAAAAGTGTGATGTAGAGAAGGCCGCTGTTGGTAAGCTGAGTGGGGTTGGAAGCAATCGAACGCGTCATTCGAATGTCGTCCGGTTCGATTCCTGCTCATGGCTGGTTATTTTTTTTATCCACTTTTCGTCTTATTTACATTCCATTGGTTCTAATAACTTCCTCTGTACATTACTTGGCATTACTGTCTGTTTGATCACATTAAATTGTGTTAAAACACGCAAAAACGAGCCTTAAGGATACATTTCTTTCCCTTATTTTCATTAAAACGAGGGTCTCGTACTGGCAGACTAGGTGTCATTAGCTTGTATACGAGGGACTATTAATCAGCTGCCCGCTCATAATTAGTTCACGCGCTACGTGACGCCAGATATGCGCATAAAATAGTGTTTTCACACTCATCGCTTCCCTTATAGATGGCACTGACTGTCACTCCTACTTCTAAATTCACATATAACCTAAAAAAGTGGACGGAGGGAAGGCCGCTGTGGTGGCTCGGTGGTTAGAGCATCGAACGCGTTTTACGAAAGTCGTAGGTTTGA